>VZTZ01010982.1:2446-35354 GCA_013400955.1 Drymodes brunneopygia | reverse complement strand
ATGAGTGGAAGGAACACATGATAATCTCCTAAAAAACTGAGCGACAGTGAAAACACGTTTCTTGTAGTATGTGAAGACAGTAATTTGTCATGTAATTAAAACTAGGATTTGCTGTGTGTACTGAGGCTGCCATTAAAAAGAGCTGGATAATGTCCAAATCAACATTTACATTGGATTTATGCAGCTTCAGAGCTGTAGGGTAGAGTTGCACCCACCTGCAGAAATGGAGAAAGGCTGAATTCCTCTGGGACCTGGTCCTTAAAGGCCCAGGTGACCCAGCACATGCTGTCCCCCAGAACTGCAGAGACTGCTGGGGTTAGGTGGTCAGTCACATCAACTTTCTGGACCATGGCTGCTTAGAACATCAATCCCTTCATGCTACAAAAGCAGCATGGTCCCAGGACTGTTTCCTGCTATGCTCACTCCCTCACCAGAGATGGCAGCAGAACAGAGGAGAGATCTTGGAGATGTCAGATACTGATGCTGAGCTGAATGGAGACTTCCAGCAAGGAGCTGAAAGGACACAAACCTGAAAACTCTGAGAAAACTCTGTTTTGTTTGGTTAATGCATAATTTTTTTTTTCCAGAGGCATAAACCTGATCTTCTGTGTCCTGGTGTTTACCCCAAACTGATGGTAGTTTTTGCAGCATTGGGGCATTTACTGGCTATCCTTTCTTCCTGAAATTCCTTGGTTCTGCAAGTGTTTTGGCAGGAGCATGCACTGAGGGCTGGGTGTGCTGAGGCCTGTGAGCAGTTTAAGGAGCTGAAGTTTGGGGATTTCCTGCCGTGGTGCCACCAGCAGTGCCACAGTGGGTCTGTGAAGTGGCTTTTTGGTCCACACAGGGAGAAGCAAATGCAGCTCTCAGGGGACCTACACACTGCCTGCCCTGCAGCCTCCAGTTTTTGTTGCCTTACAAAAAGAAGCAGATCTAAGGGAGCCAAAAACACAACTGAGAGCTGTTGCTGCTGCTGCTGCTGCTGGTGGTGGTAGATCTGCACTCCCTGGACTGTGCTGCCCACACGAGGCACCCACGCGGAGTGCTCAGGGGATGAATCCAGCCTGGGGATGTTGCACCACAGAACTTTCATAAAACACTCTGTTTAAGACAGAGCCAATTCAGGGATGATTCATCTTTGTTCCTGCAAACAGATGCTGGTTTGGGCACTTCTTGTGTGCCCTGCTGGAATTATGCAATGGTGACATTTTTTAGGGTAAACAAGCCACTCCTTTTCTAGCCTCACTGTACAAATCAGGTGTTCTGGTTCCTGAGGCACCCTCCAGTGCTCCCTGGCAACTCTTCCAGTCTAATGCAGTTTTTTTTGCGTTTGACAGACCACAGCTTTGTTGTTATTCTGAGATTTCATCAGGGCCCTGTGCAATGACTTACCTCAGGGATGCTTCCTGTTCCTGTGGGATCTATCCCACCCTATCCCATGTCCCAGAAGGGTAATTTTCACCCTCCGTTTATTTTGGCCAAGCTGTCATGTTTTATTTTTATAGTCAATTACTTCAGCGTGACAATATCTTTTCCTACTGCCTTTCCCACCACAGACCTTGCACAGCAGTAGTTGCATTGTAGTCATAATTGGTCCTCACTGGCCTAGTTTTCCTGAGAAATTCACATTTACATCCTCTATCTCACTATTCTGGGGTCCTTTCTGAGTTGCTTTTGCATCTCCTTTTCAAGTTCTCTTCCGTTGGAGTGTATTGGCTAGAACACCTGCCAGCTTTTGGGTTTGTCAATGAAAAAATACCCATAAATTCATATGCCTTTAATTTGTGTGGGCTACATGACTTCTCATTACTTTTATTTTTTTTTTTTGCGTTCATGGGTAAAAGCTGCTGTTAAATTGAAGGGTATTGCTGTCTTTAGAAATTGCTGGGAGAAAGGTGCTTACCTTTTATTTATTAACTTGGAAAATAACAGATTTTCCTACCAGTCTGGAATAGCACTGCTTGTAGGTATCTTCCAGTCTTTCTGCTACGGACTGACAGAAGACAACATGAGGTTCGTGGTCTTTTCTGGAGGTTAGTAGTGGTCTGGATCAAAAATGGAGCCTGAGTGATTGGTTTTTCTTCTTTGGGTTCAGAGACAGGAGAAAATAAACTGCACTTCAGGTTCCTCTGAGTGACTTCATGTGCCAGGAACTTCCTTTACATGAAAGACAAATCTCTTTGTAAGAAAGCAAATCAACTTTTCTCAGCCCCCAGAAAGATTGTATTTCTGCTTTGAATATTTTTCAGAGTGAGTTTTAAATGGCAATGTTTAAAAAAAAAATCCCCAAAGATGAAATTCCTGCCAGCTAACTTTAGGCAATTAATCATCTAGTGGAAGCTTGTCATCTACACAAGGGAGAGATGGGCTTGTCCAGAGAGCTACAAACTCACTCAGACATCTCTCCTGGGTGGGGAAGGGCCGAGCTGATGACATGAGCTGAACACTGAAACTCTGCACACCTGAAGTTAGGCAAGAGGATTCAAAGGGGTCTGATAAACAGCACTGTTCAGCTTTTGGGCACTGGCTAAACTACTCACCTGGACAGCAGCATCTTAAAAAAATGGGCAGTGTCTTCAGCTGGCATTGCTTTGCTGAAGCCATTGCTTTTCTGCTCAGCCACACAACCTGGGCCTGTGATCAGCTCCCAAGAATAACATCAGGATGGACCTGGCACCCTTCTGCTGGGCAGGCCCCCAGTCAAAATTCCTTGCTGTGTTGCACTGATGGTTGTTTGTATCAGATTTGTGAAGGTTTATGGATTTGATTGTTGGTTTCACCTCTCACCCTCGTATCACATGTTTTCTTCCCTGGCAGCAGATGGAGCTCAGGATGTTCCTGCCTCACCCCAAGGCCTCATCCAGATGCTCCCAGGCTTTTAAGGTTATAAAAAAAATCTCTGCCCTCCTCAAGCCCTGTTGTGAGGCAGTGGCAAACCAGCTGGCAGTGTCCAGCTCAGCACAGGCTGGACTGCTGGCTGAGCTGGGCAGGAGGTGCTGGCACCACTGTGTCTGTGCCAGCTTGCCTGGGACAGAGGTGTGCCATGGGAGCAGAGGGCTTCCAGCTCCGTCTTCTGGTGCCAAGTGGGGGTTCTGAGGGCTGGCTCCTGTCAGAGCTGAGGGGGACCCTGCCTGGGCACAGGTCCCCCAAACTCTGAGTGCTCCTGGAGGTCTCCTCCTGGCACCAGTTTGGTGGGGATGAGCCCCTGGCACAGGTGGGGATGTCAGGAGAAAAAGAAGGGGAAGAGGCACTCTCAGGGAATTCAGAAATTTGGCACAAATTCAGCCAAAGTGTGACAGTGCAGCAGGAGGTGCCGGGCAGTGCTGTGGGGAGTGGGGCTGGAGGGGAGTCTGCAGCTGCAGCTGGGGTCTGTGGTGCTGACACCTGCCAGTGACTCAGCCGGTGACCTCTGCTCCTTCCTCCCCGTGCCTGGACCTTGGGCCATTTGTCGTCATGCCTGCAGCCTTCATGAGGCGTGACCTGCCTGCCTGTGACTGTCACTGCTCCGGGTGCTCAGCATGGCTGCTGGGTGCTCAGCCCTCAGACCGGCTCTGCCAGAGGAGTCACTCCCCACCTGCTTTGTCCCGTGGGACCGGGCTCTTTGAAGTCCCCAGCCCGCCTGTCCTATAGTGCATGACTGGGCTGTCAGCTGCCCCAGGGACCCTTCCCCTGTGCTTGTCACGTGTTGTCTGAGCTGCCAACCACATCCCCATGATCTCCACATCCCATGGCCAGGAGTGTTGGGGGTCTCTGAGCTATGAGCTCTGGGAAAGCTAATGGGATGTTTATAGCCAACATCTGGAAAACCCTGTCCTCCCACTTGCCACCACAGCAGAGCATCCCTGCAGCCAGAGCTCCTGTGCTTGCAGCCCTGCCCTGGCCAAACCCTCTGCCCTGTGTCCTGCCTCGGGAAGGATGTGAGCACTGGGGTTCACCCTGTACTGTTGGGGTGCACCCTGGCTCTCTGGGATGGACCCTGTCCCATTGGGGTGCACCCATTGCCTGCTTTTACCCACGACGGCCATTCCTTTTTTCACAGGGAGGGACTCTGGGGCACAGGGAGGGGAACGGAGCCTCGCAGCTTTCCTCAGGTGGAAGGAGCTACCGCAGTGCCCTGCTGCGGAGACCATCCTCATCTGCCACGGTAACCTCGGGGTTCCGCAGGGCCCACGGGGCGTGGGAGGCGCACACTGGGCACTGCCCCCTCCATCCCGACAGCCGCCCTCCCACCCGCACACGGGCTCACCCGCCTTCTCCGACAGTGGCTCGACGTTGTGCTGCTGAGGGGTGGCAGAAGGCAGGACAGACAGTCCCTGGGGGTGCCCTGCTCTGCCTCCCACCCACCGCACCTCCGGCTTTGCTGCTTTCCCCAGGCAGCCACGGGGGTTCGATGGCCGCGACAGGGACTCACGTCCAGGCGATCCGGGCGCGGAAGGACCGGTTCAGGCTGCGTGGCTGTTTGGAGGAAGCCCTGAGGAGGTGCTGTCCTTCTCCCAAACCTGTCTCTCCTGCTTCTTGCTACCCCTGACTCTACTTGCCTGGCCCGATTTCTCAGGCCAGTCTTGCCCAGTTTTTGTCCTCAGGGTGATCCCCGGTGTTTTTGCAGTGCCCGCCCAGGCTCAGCTGCGTGCACGGCAGTGCGAAGGTCTGCTGGACACCGTCTTTGCTGCCACGTGAACCCAGCACAGCCCCAGCCGTGCCGGTGCCACCGGCATGGAGGGGACCCTGGCCCGGGCACTGACCTGCTCACTCTCCTCCACTGCTTCCTGATCCCAGGGCAGCAAGGCAGTGGATGCACTACCCTCCATGGGATGGTCAAATTGATTCACCTTTGTATTTCTTCAGATTTCTGCCAGGTGGCGATGGAAACACCACCTTTAGGTTCCTGGTTATAGGGTGGCACAGCAGCAGTCGGAGTCCCACTGCCTTTGGAAGGACCTTCCTAAAGAGAAGCACATCTGTGAGTGTTCCTCTATAATGGCCACCCCTTGAACCAGCCCTACTGATGCCAGCCCTGGGGTGGGGAGCGACAGTGTTTTGTCTCCATCCCATCTGCAGTGTTTGGGATGCTGAATTAGGCACATGTGAAATACTTTTTGGTAACCAAAAGAATGGTTTCTAGTCTCTCTGTTGCTTTCCCACATCTCCCCCATCTCCCAACCTCTGTGTCCAGCTTTACCTTCACCACCCACTCACTAAATCCCCTCTTGAACAACATCCTGTGTACCGGGGCAGGAGAGCAGGGATGGTGCTGGTGCCACCCAGCTGCAATCACAGCTACCTCTTGCATCACCTTGACAGTGGCCCCGGGGTGCAGAAGAGCAGGAAATAAAAAGGGGTATTTTAATGACCCAAGTTATGCACAACTCACCAATTATCCAGCTGGGGCAAAATGGGGTTCACAGGAGAAGCACTTCTGCCGGAACCTTTCATCCAGGTTTGTGAGGGTTCCCTGGTGAGAGGTTGGTAGCCAGAAAAACAGCAGTGCTCCTGGGCATACCCTTTCTGCTGCTGCTCTGCTCTCATTGCTTTAATTTGGATGAGACCAGGAAAAAGGTCTATTGGAATAAAATTCACAGGAATTTTATTTCCTGGGAGTACTGCCTGCCCGGGAAGGCATACAGCAGAGCTGCCCAGGAGGGTGTTGCAGGGATGTGGGGTTGTTAATGCAAAGACAGGAGCTGGGGTAGGGTATGAGAGTGATCTTTCCCATTGGATCCATGCTTTGATCTCCCTCATTTTGGGTCAGGCCATAACAACCCCACCAATCCCTGGTATCCTTGTGTGGGGAAGTTTTCCTAGGGTTAAACCCCACCCTGGGCACACAGGCACAATCCCTCACTAGTGCTGGAGCTGCTGCTCAGGTGGAGGTGCAGGAGAGGAGTGGTGTGGGGGGAGTTATTCTCAATGCTGCCTGGCTTCATCCCAGCTGGCTCTGATCACTAGCCATGCACATGCTTTGCTGCATGCAGGTCATGGTGCCCTCATCCAGGCAGAATCCAGCTCTGGAACTTTGGGAAGTGGATGGTGCATGGAGGAGGCTCTGCCCCTGTTCCCCTGCCTGCCCGGGTCATGGGCAGCTGGGCATGGTGACCTGTGCCTGCTGGAGCACTCTCAGTTCTGAGTCCCACAAAGGGCCATTTCTCCTCCATCTCCAATGTCCCTCCTGCAGTGGTGACCCTGCTCCCAGGAGGGAAAGGGAGAGCTTTTATAGGGGTCATGAGTCCCTGGGGTTACCAACAGCAGCACTTCCCATCCTGTTCGTCCTCCATTTTACAGGTTCTCCTCATCCACCAGCCAGCACCCTTCCCTACACACCCATGGGCCAATTCCCTGTGCTGGCCTTGCCTTCCAGCCCCTTCCTGGTCTCAACTCTAATGATGGGGTGTCACAGTCCTATGAAGGACAGGTGAGGACAGGAATGCCTGGCACTGTTTGTCAGAGCTTATCTGCACCCTGCCATGACATTGTTTTTATGAAAGAAGTTATTCAGAAAGTCTGGGGCATCAGGGGAGATCTGGACACAGGTCCTGGAAGCTGTTTGTGTTTCTGGTGTTGCAAAAGAGCTCCTTTGGTGGCTGAAACTGGGTGGCAGGAGCTGGAGGTCAGGAAGGGGTGATGCAATTTCAGAGCAGAAATGCTGGGGAAGCATCATTGCTCCTGAGGGCAGTGCCGTGGGGAGCAGCAGCAATTCTGGTGCTCCGTCCTCTGAGCTGGCTGCATCAGACCCGCCTGGCAAAATGTGTGTTTGCCTAAAAATACACTGATAAAGTGCATCTGCGAGCATTGGGGGAGGAAGGCAGCCTTTGTTCCCAAAAGAGACCCCTCTGCTGCAGGTGAGGCTGTTCCTTGGATTGGCTGCCAGCACTGGCAGAGAAGGATGCCCAGCTGCCAGGGCTCACTCGGGCTGCAGGCAATGAGCCATGAGAACTTCAAAGGATCTTGGATCTTTTTCAAGTAAACCTTCCTATCTCATTTCAAAAAGATAGCAAGACTTGGCCCTATAAGACACTTTTTATGTGCTTCTTTCCACCTTTGTCAGTCCTTCTGCTTAGGGGAGGGTTTTTTAAATCCCAGGAGCTGGTGACCAGAAATCACCAAATCCCAGAAACCTGCAGAGCTGATAGATCTATTTTGGTGCCCACCCAGCCCTCTGGAGATCTGAGAGAGCAGTTCTCCAGTGCCTGGGGATCACAAGGGCAAAATTCCCTTTCTTCCCTCCTGCCTCCCACTGGTGCTCCCCTCTCCTCCCCTGGCCCATTCCTGTCCTCCTTGGAACAGGAGTGTGTCAGGATGGAACATTCACTCCCATACCTCAGTGGGCAGGAGATGGGGAAGAGGCAGATCTATCAGATCAAGGGGTCTGGGAGGCTGCAGGTAGACCTGGCTTTACTGCCCACCCTGGGCAAGGGGAGACCCACTGGGAACACCCCCTCTGCATGGTGCAGAGGCAGCAATGTTGCATGGGCTGATGGATGCTGGTAGGTTCAGGGCTGCCTGAAAGCTTCTGCAGCAGGTCACCATTTCACATTGGGCAGGGCAGAAGGAAGGCCTAGGCTTTTTACAGGGCTGTAAAGCACCAGAAAACTGGAAGTCTTCCCACTGTGCTGTAAATGGAGCTGAATGACCTGGCTTGGATGAAAGGACGCCTCGCCTGCACCTTCCCCTCTGGCTTAAACCAACAGCAAAGTCAGTTGTGAAGTTCTGAGTGATTGGAGAGGTATTGTGGCTGTGGGATTCTGCTTGGTCTCGCTCCCAGCAGGATCGCCTGTGCCCTCCAAAAGCCAGAGCAGACCTTCTATGGAAGTTCCATGTGCCTGGGGTTGTATAGAGCTGGGCTTGCTGCCTCCCTCTCACCCTGGGGATGGGAATCTTGGGCACTCACTTTGGGTGCCCTGAGAGCTGAGGTGGGGCTGTAACCAACCGAGGTATGACATGAACCTGCTCTGAGCTTGTCAGCTGGGTCTGTGGACCTTTAATATCTTGTCTGTCTGCAAGTGACACTGAACCCTGTGTGGGCTGGCCAGCTGCAGCTGGGGCTAAAACACTTTTGTCTATATTTAGTGCATTTTTCAGATAACCCATGTTCTATTTTTGGGCTATGTGCTGACTTAGGGCCCCTTTTTCCTCTTGTGCTCAACTGTATCACAGGTCAAAGCCTCTCCATTTTTGGGATCCTCAGGTACTCAAATATTTGGAAGGGGGTTAAGGAGAAGTCAGGCAAATAAGCTTTTTGGCTTCTTCCTTAATATGAAAAAAATGGTGAGAAAATTGTTTTTTAAGGCATTTTGGTGGAGCATCTAAGTCTGGAAACCATGAAAGGTCTTTGCTAACTCTCCTTCAGAGAGAAGGAGACTTTCAGAGAAGCAGAAACCTGGACTTCATGTGGGAGAGAATGGGAGAAGGTGCAGGGGCATCTTCTGCCTGGGGTGGTTCAGTGGCTCTTGAGGGTTTCATCTCCATGTGCAACATGGAGAGAGCAGAGGGATCCAAGGGCAATGTCAGTGAAGGGTCCTTATAAGGCAGTGGTGCTGGGCTTGGTGACAGCCACCCTCCTGGTGGGAGAGCTTGGCTGGCAGGACCAGGGTGCCTGCCAAGACCTGATGGAAATGCCTGAGAGCAGGAACCTTCAAAGCAGCCTGTGTTTTGCTCTTTTTAAGGTCAGCTCCTTGGAAAGCGCCATGCTTGGGCAGGCCACCCTCCAAGGAGCAAAGTGACAGGCACATGTGTCTTCAGCATCTCCGTGCTAGGGTGACAGGTCTCACTGCTGTGATGGGACAGAGCAGTGTGGTGGCACAAGGGCCAGGGGCACTTCACCCGCCTAGGGAGGTCCTGAGCAGCAGAGCCATCATGCCCTGGAGTGGAGCTGGGCACAGGCAATGCAGTGCTCCTGCAAGTCACGCCAGACTAGTGACACCACCAAGCTTGATCCAGGCAGGGCGAGTACTGCCGAGCTGTGTCTAGGTCTGTCTGCCACCACACTTAAGCTCGGCTTGCACCCAGGACCCCAGTGACATAACCCAGAGGAACGGGGTTACTGCGGACTGTGTGTATTTTAAAACTCCTCTGTGTATCAAAGGTCTTGGGATGGTGCCTGAAGAGCGAAGGAAAAACTTTCCCCTTGTCCTCTCCTCAAATTTGGAGTCCCATCTCCAATGTCACTGCAATCCTAATTCCTCTCCTGGCTCCAGGGGAGGGTGACATGGTCCTTCAGCAAGGTGCCAAGGTATACACAGCAGGACTCTGCCTCTCATAGTGTCTGGGGGAGGACGTTTGAAATGCCACAGAGTCCTTGAGGGCTCTCAGTCCTCTCACCCAGCTCTGCAATGTTTACCTCCAGCCCAGCCTGGCGTGGTGAGAGCGGATACACCCAGCCGAGGTCAGCCCAGGGCTCATGGCAGGGCAGAGCTGCTGTCTCTCTTCTGCCTCGGGGGTGACCTCGGCCCCAGCCTGCAGTACCCAACCAGTACTGGCAGAGCTTGGCTCACCCAGCACCTCCCCACAGCAGGACCCCTCTCCCTGCCTCTGTGCTGGGCTGCTTGAGGGTGCTGTGCCAGCACAAGCAGGTGCTTGGCAGCACCCAGAGCAAACATGACCATTAACGCTGCCTGTCCATGGCTGCCAGCACGTGGAGGTGGCTCGTGCTTGGGTTCTCAGGAGCTGGCTCCACACGAGGCACAGCTCTGTATGGAGGGGCTCGCTCCTGGTCATGCACAAGGCTGCAAGGTGCTCTGGTTTTGGGCCTGTGGGAGAGCGGCAGCAGGAAGAGAACCAGAGCCAGGATGAGACCAGGACTCTGCTGGCCTTATTCATCTGAGACCTGCAGGCACTACAGCCCTGTGTCCACCAGCTCATCTCCAGACAGGCATCAAATGTGCAGTGCTGGGCTGGAAAGTTTCTCCATGATGGCCCTAAGGTGGCCGTGCACTGCAGTGCTGCCTTGCCAGGCCTGTGCATGTGGCTGTGGCTCAGCCTGAAGGAATAACTACAAACCCCAAACATCCCCAAGTGCGTAGCAAATGGAGCCTGGCCATTTGCAGCCAAGTTCCAGCCCCTCTCTCCAGATCCTGATGCCATGCCTGGCTGGTTGTAGTGGTGGTCCCACGTCTTACACTGTTCTGGTGTGGGAGCTGTGCTCCTTCTCCAGCCACGACATATCCAGCCATGCCATTGGTATTGGCCCCAAGCAGAGTTGCTGGCCTGACTGGAAATAGCCCCAAGCTAATTTTAATCTGGATGGTGGTGTATTTTTCAGGTCATGGGGGTGGGTGGTGGGCAGGGCTTGGAGGAGTGCCTGGGGACACACCGCGTGCAGGGATGTGCACACACCGGATCTGCACAGACACTGGGACCTGGGGGAGGCACCCTGGCCGTGGTCACAGGGATCTGTTCCCTTCGTCTCAGCACAAAACCACACCGTGGATTAAGAGGAGACTTTAGTGTTCCCTTGCTCCCCTCAATATAGCAAAAGCTACACAGGACAGGACATTTGTAGCTGCCCTCCCTTATCGGGAACTCTCTTGGGTTTCACTCCGGGGTGACACCTGGGAGCAAACTCTGGTGATGCTGGAGGCAGCTGAGAGGAGGTTGCAGGGTCCTCCTGCCCTGCACAGCCCCAGGGTCCCTGAAGGCTGGGGCCAGCGCTGGGCAAGGTGGGGGCACAGTGGTGGTGCCAGGCACCTGTGGTATCCACCTCATGCCCCTCAGAGCCATCCCATTTCTCTGTGAGCATCAGGCACGGGTCTGGCATCACACCAGTGTGCCATCTGTGCCATGAGACTCCAAAGACTCTGCCTGGTGCTACCACAGTCACTACCACAGCCACGGGAGCTCAACAAGGGGGGAAATCCTTCCTTTGGAGATGCCATATGGAAACTGGTGAACTTGCTCCAGGCTCTCCATCAGCTCCACGTCAGGAAATGAGGGGTGGCAGGGTGCTGCCGTGTCCAATCCCACGCCATCCTCTCGCCTCACAGGCACTCACCCTGGCTGCTGCACTCTGGCTGGCAAGGTTACTCCATGCTGAGACACGCACCCCAAAATGGCCTTGGGTCAAATTACTGGGCTCATCTCACCAGCTGCTATTTCCCTCTGTCCCCAAGCCAAGTGAGGAGCTTGTGGAAAACAAGGAGGTGTCAGTCCAGGGTGCCCTGAGTCAGAGCGCCGCCAGGCAGGGATCACGGGGCTGCTCGTGGGGAGGGCTCAGCAGTGTCCCCAGCCAGGAGCGACACCCCGCCCCGGCCGGCGCTGCTGCGAAAGGCGGCCAGCCCCTCCTCTGATCACTCCCCCAGATATCTGCCTCCCTGGGCAGCCTTCCCGACCGGACACTGCTGCCTGGCCCAAAGCCGGTTTGCAGCCCTGTTTTTCAAGGTTGTTTTGGTGTCTCCTGGCAGAAAGTTGTTGGTGACCCAAATTCTAAATATAGAAGCAAGTCCATTTTTATGTGACAAATGCAAAACCTCCATCCCATGTTCATCTTTGGGAAATAGGTCTTTTTGTCAGAGAAGTGCAAATATAACACCCAGATTTCTTTCCAGTGAGGTCACCTCCTGGCTGTGGTCATTCCCAGAGGGCACTCACAGAATTTGTTCTAGGTAAACTCCTCCATGCTCCTTCACTGCTGGAAAGCCACACTCAGAGCTTCAGGCAAATCCCAGGCTCTTCATGGACCATCCCCATCTCAGGCGCTGGGCAGTTTCTCTGGGATTGAAGTGCATCATGAGGCTGGCCATGCCTGCTGCCCTCTCCCATGGCAGAGCAGCTGGGGAGCCAGGCCCCGTCTCTTCCCCTCACCCTCGGGTTCTACGTGGGCTGTGGGTATCTGTGGGTAGCACAAGAAGGTTTTGTGGGACTGGAGGGTGGTGGTTGCCCCATAGGTATGATCATCAACCTCGTTCAGGTTACTGTCTCTTGTCCAGGCCACACAGCACAGAGCAGCTCCTCCCCACTGCAGAGTACATCCCTGGCCCACTGGTGACCTGGGGAGGAGCTGTCCCCAGCCTTGATATAACCACAGGTTCCCTGAGTGCCTCACAGCTCTTCTCCAGTCCATGCCAGGGGGTTGGGCAGAGGTCTCTGTGCCCACTGGGAGCCGATGCAAAGCCCTGTGCTGGGAGCAGTGGAGTGCTGGGAGCAGTGGAGTCCCAGCCACCAGGCAGCAAGTGACCAAAGTTGATCCTTTTGGGTCCCTTCCAGCTCAGTATATTCTGTGTTTCATTTCCCTGTTTTCTGCTGTTTGGCACAGACCCTCCGTTGAAGAACTGTCTCTGTACACTGCACATGTACTTCTTCATTAACTGCTCTTCCCAGCCTCAGCTAATGAGCACCCAGCTCATGGTGTGGCAGCAAGCCCTGTGGCTCACTCAGATTGTGGCCTTCAGGAACCTGGGAGCTGCAAGGACTGAGCTGGCCACTGACCCATAGCCCCAGGACATGGCTGGGAAATGCTTCTTCAGGTGCTCAGCAGTTACCTGGTGACTTCAGCATCACCAGGAGGAATGGCTGGGGCAGAGCTCTCTGGGCTTGGGGAAAATTCATGTCAGGGATGCCAAGTGCAGCATCTGCTTGGGATGCAGCAAGGTCACCCTAGGGACCTGCAGAGAAACCAGAATAGGATGCTGGGGCTGGAGAGGTGCCCTGGGACCCCCTTCTCAGTCAATGCCAAACGCTAGAGACATGTTCTTGGAGGGTTTTGCAGAGATCCAAACATACTATTATTTCCTGATCTCTTATTTTTTTAGAAGTTTTGGGTAGCTGGACCAAGCATGTATTTTTTTAATAAAGGACAAGTAAATGGGGTTTGGAGCTAGATTAAAGGGCCCTTGCAACTCAAACCATTCTATAATGAGCACCCTGCCTGCTTTGCATGCCATTTGTTGGGTGAAATGAAGCACGTGCATTACACATGGGCCTTATACCTTGCCAGAAGCTCTCAGTGCTGCTCCCAAAACCTTCTGGATGAAGCAGACGCCAGCGTGATCACCTTCCTATTTTCAGCAGTCACCCAAAATCACAGAGTGCCTCCAGTTACACACCTGAGCAGCAGAGCCCGAGGCACCTGCTGGGATGGACTCGTGCTGTGACACACCAAGGCCACAGTTAACTCCCCATTACCTGTGGGCAGGTGAGGTGCAGTCAGCTGCTTGCTCATCCTCTCCAGGCACAGCCACCTCAGGCCTTGCAGCTCAACTCAGCATGACTTTCCCAGTGACCTGAGAGCCAGAGCCATCTAGGAGTCAAAGCCACACCATGCCCTGTGTCCCCCCATGCCACCTCAGGATGCCACAGGGAAGGCACTCTGGTTTCCTTTCCCTTACTCAGTGTCAGCAGGCACTGCTGTCCCTGGGGGTTTCTCCAGGCTCTCCTTGCTATCCCCATGCACAGACAGAAGCCACAGTGACATGGAGCCCAGCTCAGCACCGCAGGCACATGAGGGCTGGGCCACCACGGCTTCCTGCCCACTGCACCCTGTGCCAGCAAGATTAAAAGTAATTTCCCGCTGTCACTCAGCACAGCTGTCACCCAACCCAGAGCCCCCAGCCACAGCCGGGCCTGGCAGCCACCACTGATGGCCTTGGGCTGGTGAGGAGCTCCTTCCTCTGCTTCACCGTCTGTGCCCAGTTTTCCAGCAGTGAATCACTGGGGCTGCACGCTGTCCTGGGATGGGACTGCCACTGCCTTTTGGCAGTAGAAGACCAGGGTGGGGTGCAGCAGAGACTGAAGCATTTCCCATCCCCGTGGGAATGGAGCGAGGCTCATCCCATTCAAACCTGCCCTTAGGGCATATGCCAGCACAGATGGGGCAGTTTACCCTGGAACATGTTTCACCCTAACAAGATTCATCCTGCTGCATTTATTTATGCCCTCCTCTATGGCAGTGGGATTAAAGGTTAATTTCTGCACTCCTGCTGCAGCAGGAGCCATCTTGTCATGACACCATGTGAAACCAGGACAAGTAGAAGCTGCAAAATGAACCTGCATGGGCAGCAAGAGCTCTTGGTTTCAGGCAGGGACCAGGCTGGGAGCCAAGCGTGGCAATGCTGTAACTTCTGGGTGTCTTCTGCAGATTCTCCCCCTCTATGCCCAGCAGTGCTGGGCACCTCCAGCTCCTTGGGCTTTTAACTGAAACTGCCATGGCCAGCTCAAAATGCCCTCCATGGACATCTCAAATGAGTGGATTTTCTGCTTAGGACTGTTCCAAGCTTCCCAGGCTTCTGCTCCCCTCCTGGCAAAGTGGGGTGGGAGCTCTGCAGGGTGGCAGCTTTCCTCCCAAAATGGTTTACTCTCTTCTGCAAGATCCTTCAATTACAGAAGACTAAATGTTATTTAATTTGTGACCTCGTGTTGAATAAGACACAATTAAATTCTATTTCTTGTGAATTTACAATGGGGAATTCTCACCTGTGATGTCAGATGAGTCCTAACTGTTCCATGCATGACTCAAGACACCCAAACTGCTCCATTAATGACTGCTTTAATAAATATTCTATCTTTATATAGACAATATCCTACCACGTGACAAGCCTGGCACGATGTCAAACCAAACCTTGGTCCCATGGTCAGCCCATGCTGAGGATGAAGGCAAACCTGGTGATGCCAAGCTGTGACATTCCTGGGATGTTCCTCGTGTCCCTGTGAGCCCCCTCTGTCTCGCAGGTGGGTAATGGCTGGGTGGCACATCCAGGGGGTTCAGCCCCAGCCCCTCGTTCCTGTCTCACCCGAGTTTCTCTTTGGATGAGGCCTCTGCAGCGCAGCAGTGAGAAGGGAGTGGGTGTCTGGGAAGCCTCAAGCCTTTGTCCCTTCCCTTGAGCGGGCGCCAGCACAACCCCCCGCACCCTTCCTGTCCCACTTGCGTCCTCGGGGCTGCGGCCGGGACTGGGCTCTAGCGCTTTTAAATTTTTTTTTCAATGGCTTCAGCTCTTATTTTTCGTCCATCTCCGCCCTCCCGTTCCCGTTGTGTCCGGGTGCCAGAGCTCCCCTCTCCCCCCGCACCCCCGGGGGTCTCAGCCCTTCCCCTCTACCCCAACACTCCGGGGGTTATCCAGCCTTTCCCTTCTCCCCCCGCGACCCCAGGACTCCCCAGCTCCTCGCCGCTCCCTGCCCGGGGTTCTGCCACCTCCTCGGNGTTGGGGGCGTCCCGGGACCCCTCGGTTTGGCCCCCCCGCGGCTGTTGTTTGTTTCTTCATCACCGGATTATGATTCGCGCTCGTTCCCTGCTCCCATTGGCTGCGCCCTTGTGACGTTGCCTAATTTGCATATGACATTGAGACGTCACAGCGCTTGCCCCCCGTGTCCCGCCGTGACCCCGGGGGCGGTGGCGAGCAGGGACCGGGACCTGCCCGCGGTGGTCAAAAGTGGGAGGCCCCCGTGACCCTTCCGCGCCAGCCGCCGCTGTGGCTTTTCTCAGCAGGAAACGTGGATGTGTCTCCCCCGGGATGTTTGGATGCTCTTGGGGTGCAAAACGTCGCTTTTTGGAAAAGGAATGTGAATATATAAATAGAAGTATATGTCAATATATGAAATGTGTCATAGAATAACACAATGAGTCAGGTTAGGAGTGATTTTAAAAGTCATCCCGTTCCAGCCCCCTGCAGGGGATTGTCCCGGCAGGGACACCTTCCTATGCTATATATTATATACTGTATAAAATACAGCATATATAGTATATGACATAAAATAAATTTGTGTAAAGGATGTATATGGATGTAAGTATTTGATACAGAAAAGTATTATTTATTTAACTTATTTCCAGCAAATCCTTGGTGCTTTGGAATCCCTCTGTCTTTAGATCTCAATTGGCTTTGTAAATCCCACCAGTTTTAGTGAGATTCAGATGTATGCTTTGATATTTTTATTGAGTTTGGTTGTGCTGCCCTGGCAGGGGCCATGCGTGGCAGGGGGAGGGTGCTGGCAGTGCCAGGCTGAGGTTTGTGCCATGGGGCAATTCCACCACATCCCAGGATGCTGAATCCAGGAGTCCCTCAGGTACCAAACACAGCATCTCCTTCTGCTATTGCTGCTCTAGGGACACGTCCTTTGGGACAGCTCAAAAAGGTCATAAGTCCTAAAAGAGCAACTTTCCTCTGGCTTTCATATCTCTCACCTCAACTTGGCTGAGCCTGGCAGGCTCTGGAAACTAATCCTGCTCCCATCTGGGGGGACTCATTGTGGAAAAATTTTGTGGAGTGTAGAAATGGATTAAAAAGGGCATTATTGCTCTTGTAATTCTTTTATGCACATGTGTATACATATTTGTGTAGGGGAGCTACAGCCCTGCTCAGAGCACCTGAGCAAAGAGACTGGCACCCTGGGATCCCAAAATAGTGGATTGAACTGTCTCCCTTGAGCCCAGCAATACTCAGTGCTGAAGTGGCACCAACAAGGGCTGAGCTGGGCAGGTGCCAAATGCTGCTGCTTGTTTGGCCAAGGTTTTGCTGGGGTAGGAAACCATCCCCGAAACCCTCCCAGAAACAGGTGTTGGGCTCTGGTACAGGATTGTGCTGGACCTCCTTTCCCACCAGGCTTAATCTACAGAGTGCCAAGAACTGTGTTGTTTCACTCTAAAATAGATCTTTCCTCTCATTTTATATTTCCTCCCCTCCAAACAACAAACCTACAACAAAAAAAGACAAAAACTGTCTGCTGTAGCTCACTGTCACTGTTGGGAATTTGTTGCATCAAACTGCTGCTTATCTGGCTGAACACAAAAGGAAAAATATAAAAGTTTTTCCCCATATAATAGAATGGTAACATCTGCTCGTAATAAGACTGGAAAGCCCTGTGACATGAACTTGTATCTAAGTAGTTTTTAATGCTGACTGCACAGTGAGTCCTGCTCTGGCATGGGGGGCCCTTAGTGGACTTGGGGGGAGCTGCTGGGGAGCTTGGGATTCTCGTGGTGTCAGAGTCCAGTGTGCCAGGTACTGCTCAGCCTCTGTGATTTATGGGTCTGTCAGGGTGGGCTGCTCCCCTCCTGGTGTGCACCTCCTTGGGATGCTTCACCCAGCGCATCCCAGAGAGAAAAGTTCTAAAGTTTTATAGCACAGCTCATGGCAAATCCAAAATTTCCTGGATCTTGCCAGCCAGTGGCAGATTTTCCAGGACTGTGTGTGATGATATCAAACAGCACAAGGTCACATTTTTCCTTGGTGTAAGGACCTTCCTGCAGCAGTGGCACAAGAGCTGGTGTGGATGCAGAGATCAGCTCCAGGAAAAACGTTTCCCCCTCATTCTGCAGGGTCCCCCTCCTTCACGTGGGATCTGGAGGAGCATGTGGAAACTCCAGTCCCTGCTGAGACCCTGGCCTGGCTGAGGAAAGCCCTTCCAGGTCCTGTCTTGGTCAGCCATTAATAAGAAGAGTCTCATGATGAAGAGGTTTTTTTGGGATTTTTCAAACTGCTCTCTGCCTTCCCCCCCCTCTACTCCACTGATCTGCCATGGAAGAGGCTCTGCCTCTGAATCAGCCCCTGTTTTGCTGGAATCAGCCCCTGTTTTGCTGGAATCAGCCTGTCTGTGCTGGCAGCACCTCGGGGTGCAGCTCTGCCCCTGTGCCCAGGACTCCCCCAAGGGAATCCCATCAGTGGGGCTGCTGGCAAAGCACGGGATCAGCTGGACCTGTAGCACAGTTGTTGTGGGACCAAATGTGGTGATTCAGCCCCGTCAAACTGTCCCAGGCAGGTCCCTGCTAGCTCCGGTCCCTCCCTTGATGGGGATGGGTAGAGGACAGCACAGGGATGATTCACTGGTCATTTCTGGGGTGATGAGCAGGGATCCCCTGAGCTGCCCAGCTGCCAGATCCCCTTCTCCTGTATTTTGTGTTTCTGTGCCAGGTTTAGGATTTCTGTACATCCAGCACAGCAAGCCTGTGAAACACTGGTCTAATTTAGGTAAAATGAGTTGAGAATCCCATTTCCCAAGTGGGTTGGAGGAAGGCACCTGATCTGCACCTCTGCTGGGATGTGTGCGCGGGGTATTCTTAGATCTGCCGAGGAAGGGCTGCTCCTGCTGCCTGTCAGCAGCACCCCTCCCGCCGCCGAGTATTTATGGAAAGTTTCAGGGAGCCTGTTGCCATTTCCAAGGGGAGTTGCTGTTGTTCTTGCAGATTGTGACTTTTGAGAGCTGCCAGTCCTGCGACACTGCAGCTCCTGGCCCGGCGGGCTCCTGGCGCATCCCAGGGCTCCGCGGCCCATCCCGTGCCCTATTCTTAGCTCCTGGGGTTATTTGCAGCCACAGTGACTCAGAAAAGTAATTATTGTGTCGAGGTTTCTGAAGGGGAAAAAATAACTTGATGCATTGTGGTTTCCTTACTTCCACTTTAACTTTTAATATTTTTCATACCTTCTGGCTTGTTGTAAAAGGCTGTTGGACTTTCTGGAAGGATTCTGATAAACATAATTCGTTTAGAAACTCATTTGTCCCCAAGTGAGTGTCCCTGGTGGGCTGTCCCCTTGTGCTGGCAGTGCCTGGGAGAGGGTTGACATGCCGAGGAAGGGGCTTTATGGAAGCCTGGGGAGGATGGCAGCTGTCCTGTGGTGGTGACCCCAGCTCTGGCAGGGACAGGTCAATGTGTGGTTTCTGGGGCAGCTCAGCCCCAAGGATGTGGTGCACAGGCAGTCCCCTTGTGTCTCGAGGGGGGACACCTGAGGCATACCTCCCCCCCCAGGTGTGGGGCACCTGCAGACACAGGAAAGGTGGAAGAAGGGACCTGAGAGGAAGAGAAGGCTTCTCCTGGTCCAAACTGATTCCATGGGCACCACGTCTGCCTGGTGACAAGGCACAGCATTGCCTTCAGTCCCCTGTCAGGGACACAATCAGGCCCCTCCTGCACTGCAGCTCCCATTGAGGCTGCCAGACCTCCATGCCCTGCTATAAATGGGGCAAATGTTTGCTCCAGGGAAAGCAGAGGCTTTCCAAATACCTGGGTAATTTCAGAGCTTGATCTGCCACTGGCTGCCCCAGCCAGAGAAGTGCTTGGTGGAACCTGCAGGGCCTGAGGTGGCACGTGGACATCTCACTGGGCAGGAGCTGGCCAAGGACTCTTCTGCCTTGGGGAGGGCTGAGCAGGTCACCCTGAGCTCTCCAGGATGAGCTGATGGAGGAGCTTTGTGGCTGCCAGGAAGGGTCTGGAGCAGGGCATGGCCGTGGCTCATGGCCTGCCTTGTGCCTCTGGGGCAACTGAAGTTACCAAGGGCTTGAGAGCTGCTCTAGGGGACAGATAGGGTCACACTGCTGCCCTGGCTATGCTAGCTAGGGAGAGCTGGGTGTTGCAGGGCTGCTTCATGCTCCATCACTGCCTTCTGCATCTGGCAGAGATCAGTCCCTGAGGTCCAGGGAATCCCATCCAGGGGGAAGGCTCCTTTGATTTCTCATTTACTGCCTTGTAGAGCAGGTGTTGTTCCTCCCAAGGCACCTGAGAGACTGCAAAAGGCATTGCCATCCCACAGGGATGAATAAAAGAGTGCCTGAGCCCCAGAACTGCAGTGCCCAGGCCAGCCACCTTCCCAGGGTGCTAGGACTGGGGAAGCCACTTCACTGGGTGGCAGGGCTGAGCTGGAACTTGAGCTGCTGCAGGACTGGGGTGTATATGGACACATGGTGCCTCCTGTACCCTTCCCATTCCATGCTGCCTGGAGCAGATGGAGTTTCCCCTGGGTGGAGGATCATTCAGGCTCCATGACCCCTTGGTTGACAGGGAATTTACCTTTTAAATGCACCCATATCAGTGTGCCAAGCACGGCAACACCCAGCTGTCCCCTCTCACTACAATGAGCTCCTGATGGCATTTTATGGCCTTTTAATGCCCTTTTAATGTCTCTGGACCAAGAGGCACACAAATAACACACAAATAACACTGCTCCTTTTGGCTGCCATTCCTGTGCCTTGCCAGGAGCTTCACGGTCATTATTGAAATTAATGAGAGCTGACCTCCCTCCATTCCCATGGGGGGAATCTGCTTCCTCAGGGATAAAACAGTGATGAGCTGAGCAGAGGTGAAGCAGAGACCCATGAAGGGCTGGGATGAGAGACTGGATGTGAACAGCAGTGTGTGCTGGCAGCCCAGAGAGCCAGCAGCATCCTGGGCTTGTCCCCACAGGGTCGGCAGCAGATGGGGGGGGACTCTGCCCCTCTGCCCACTCAGGTGAGACCCCACCTGCAGAGCTGCCTCCACCTCTGGAGACTCAGCATAAGAAGGATGTGGAGCTGCTGGAGTGAGTCCTGAGGTGGCCACAGAGATGCTTCAAGGGCTGGACCCCCTCAGCTCTGGAGCCAGGCTGGGAGAGCTGGGGGTATTCACCTGGAGAACAGAAGGCTCCAGGGAGACCTCAGAGCCCCTTGCAGTGCCTAAAGAGGCTCCAAGAGATCTGGAAAGAGACTTGGGACAAGGGACTGGAGTGACAGGACAAGGGGCAATGGCTTCCCACTGCCGGAGGGCAGGATTAGATGGGATATTGGGAAGGAATTCCTTTTTGTGAGGTTGGTGAGCCCCTGGCACAGGATGCTCAGAGAAGCTGTGGCTGCTCCATCCCTGGCAGTGCCCAAGGCCAGGCTGGACGGGGCTTGGAGCAGCATGGGACAGTGGAAGGTGTTCCTGCCCATGGCAGGGGGTGGAATGGGATGAGACTTTAAGATCCCTCCCAGTCCATTCCAGCCTGGGATTCTGTGACAATGCTGTCCTTGCCCTGCCTGCTGTGAGGAATTTACCACGTTTGCCTTAGTGACAGTGTCTGTCTCTGTCCCTGCCAGCTCCTGGGGAGGGGTCTCCTGGGACACCCCAGCCATGAGGATGGGGACACAAGGTGGGGCTTGATGCAGGTGGGGGCAGCACAGGCACCCAGCCCTTCCCTGCTGCTTTCAGATCTGACACCAGCTGGGGCAGCCCATGGCACAGATCTGTGCCATCCTTTTGCTGTCCCCTTGAGCCCATCTGAGCCCCTGGGATGCAGGAGGGCCACACTGCCAGCCTGTTCTAATGTGCTGTTCCTTTGTCTCTCCCTTTTACAGGCCTTTGCACTGAAGCCAAGTGAAGAACCTCACAACTGCATTACAAACTGCTTAGCTCTGATTTCTCTGACAGCCAAACATCTCTGTCACTGAGACCTTGAGGGCTGTTTTTGCCCTCCCTGCCTGTCTGTCCTGTGTCTGTGCCTGGAAGCTGGTGCCCAGCAGTAGCTCTATCTGCCCGTCCATCCTGCTGGACCACTCCCCACCATGTTTCAGCGTCTCACCAGCCTCTTCTTCAGTGACAGCAACACGCCAGAGGGCCTGGAGGAGCCCAAACCCTTTGTTGAGGAAGAGGAGGAGGAGGATGGCTGGCTCATAATTGATCTTGCAGGTGAGGAAAGCAACAGAACTGCCTTCCCACAGCCTCTGCTGCGCCTTGTCTCTGCAGAGCTGGGCAAACCCTGGAGATGTCAGCAGATGAGCTTACACCATATGGGAGCAGCTCTGCCCTTCATTTTTCCTTCCCTTGTCCCCATGCTCTGCCCATGGTGCCCAACCCTGTGGTCTCTGCAGCAGCCCCTGACCTGCTCCTCCTTTTTCCCTTTCCCAGTGGTGGTTCTCAACTTTCTGCCAGTGTGGAAGCAGCATCAGCATCTCCAACTGGGGCTGCTGCTGCCCAGAAGCCTCCAGGTGCCTCCATGCCAGGAGGGGACCCTAGCAAGGCACCAGCCAGGGAGATCACCCAGAGTATTGGTGTGATCCTGCCTGTGGGGGACCCAGCCCTGGCAGGCTCTGCCACCAGCTGTGGCACTGCCATGGCCTCGGCTGAGCTGTGCGCTGAACAGCACTGCTCTAGGAGGAGCCAAGTTCAGCTGCTCCCTGCCCTGCCCTGCCTCTGCTGGAAGCGAACCAGGAACCTGTTCCCCCGGGAGACCCCAGTCCTGGGGTGCTGGTGGGGGGTGGGGTTGTCCCCTTGTGAGGGCAGGTGGCAGTGGTGCCTGCCTGTCCCAGCTGGGGATGTGCCACCAGTGATCTGGCCATGTTTGGGTCATTTGAAAGGAATAAATCTCAGCTCCATGGAGGTTATCTTCCCAAATGATTCCCACTGCCCATGCCAAGCACAAGGGGTGTTTGGCACTAGGTCCCTGCACCTAGAGAGCCCACAGGGCTCCCCATTCCCAGAGGCATCCAGAGCCCTGTTTGACACCAACCAGGCAGATTGAATTCTTCCTGTGCAGATCTTCTCCAGCTCTGTTCAGACCTTGGAGTTTCTGTTGTAGACTGATGACTCAGCCAGTTGCAATGATGTTTTTATGACCTTTTCCTTGCAAATCCAGGAGCAGAGACAAACCCTCCTGCCTTTGCAGGAGTTCCTGATGGCTGTGCTCCGCTTTGGTAGCCCCTGGTTGGTTGTGATGCCCCAGCCTAGGGGACCACAGATGTATCCTGCAGGTTTTAGGAGGAGGGTTTTGTCCTCCCTCTTCCAGGCAGCAGGTCTCTGAGCAGATGTTCCCTGCCTATTCCTCATGCTTGTTTTTGTGATTTGAGTTGTTCATTAGGATTTTTTCCCATATGCAGTGACCTGGAGAGGGGACCAGAGCAGGGACAAGCCTGGTGTAGGGACAGGGCCAGCCCCATGCCTGGTGGGAGCACTGCGGAGAGCTGCTGGAGGTGATGGGTGGTGTGGGCATGGGCAGCTGTGGAGGATTCCCTGTCATCTGGGCATTCAGGGAGGGTCACAGCAGTGCCATGGCAGGGGGTTGTTGCAAGGAGGTTCCTGGAGCAGCAGACAGGCAGCTGCCTCGTGCCAGGGCCAGCTGGCAGCAGCTGCAGCCAGCCCAACACATGCCAGGAGCAGCCAGGAGCTTCCCCAGGCAGAGAAACGCTGTGCTGTGCCCTGATCCCTGGGTTGAGACTGCAGATGGCTCAGAGGGGGCCAGGGCTTGACTCCGGCACAAAACACTGCCATGTTTTTCCAGTGAAGTGCCTCGGCTCTTGGTGCAGCGTTGGCTTCCAACAGCATCTGCCTGTGAATGCCACCCCACTGCTAATTCAGCTGCTGTCTGTTCCCACAGCAGTTCCTGAGCAACAGGGAACCAGATTCTTTCAGCCCCATTTCTGGGGCTTGGGTTATACCAAGCGCTCCAAAGACCGAACCTGGAGATTCCAGCCCAATCTGGAGCTCTGGTGGCCAGCAGCAGCTCCCAGCCTGGCTCCCTCCCAGCAGCAGAGAGGCAGCCTAGGGAGCCTCTGGATTCAGCCCCCATCAGCCTGGTCATTGCCCCCTGTGTTGCAAAATGCACCCAAATTACTCAGACCTTCCTTGAATGTTTCTGAGGCTGCTCTTGCCCCCTCGCTTAGCCTGGCCCTGCTCAGCACCCAAGGAGAGAGCAAAGAGCATTTCCCAGGATGTGGCTGCATCACTGAGGTACCTGAGGACCCCCAAATATTGCTTTGTTATTATTAAAACCCACCTTGGCGAGGGATGGGCACAGGGTCCCCCCATGCTGCCTGTGCCCACAGACCCACAGTGCTGCTCCAGCTGAGCTCGGGGCTGTCTCCAGGCTCACAAACAATCTCCAGCCTGGCATGTCAACAACTATTAATAGACTGATATCCTCTGACCTGGAGAAAGACATTCTCATGTTTGCAAGGCCAACTGTGGCCTGTCCTGAGCCCTGGGCTGGGGCATCATCTACAGGAGGAGCTGGGAATGCACTGAGCCAGGAATACCTGGCCCTATGCTCTGCATTTCATTGCACAGGATCAGATTCTTCTGTGCTTCCTCCAGCTCCCTTACCCAGATGCAGGGCCACATGTGTCCGTAGAGATACTGCACTGCCTCCCTCCTCTCTAGTTCCCTCAAACCCTCTGATGAGTCTGGGAATGGCTGTGGGCATCCCCACAGTAGGTGCATGCTCCCTTCCCATTACAGCACCAGTAATTCCAAGCACAAGCAGCCTAGAAAAGCACCGGCCCGAGTGCTGTTGCCAGGTAGAGATGAGGAAGGGAAGGCATGGAAGGCTGGGGGGGGGTGTCAGCTTCTGGATCAGCCACTCAAAATTTGGACTCTAACAGGCTGGAGTTGAAGGCACAGTGAAAACCTTTGCTGAAGAATTTATTGCCATGGTTTCTTCCAGAGAAAAGGTGTGGACTGTTTTTGTGCTCTGTGTGTGCTTGGTTTCCATGTTTGCCGAGTGCTGGGTGGTGTTTGTGGGCACAGGCGTGTCGGTGTTCCCCCGGCACGGCCCGGCAGGGCTCAGGAGCCATCGGAACGGGGAAAGCAGCATTTCTCACTGGCTGAACTTCTCTCCTTTTGAGAAGGCAAATTGCTGCAGTAAACCCTGCTGGTCTCCCAGCTTTGTGGTTCGGCTTGTACAAGCAGAGCGGTTTCCGTGCCCAGCCGGGTCCCCGGAGTGGGGGGTTCTGGCCGGGCCCGCGACGAGCGCTGCGGTGGTGGCGGGTGTCTCTCGCACTAACGATGCCCCTTTCTCTCCNCGCGACCCCGCCCGACCCCCCTCGGGCCGCCACCGGCCGCTTCCCCGGCTCCGGCCGGTCCCTGCTTGATGGACGAGAGTTGGTTTGTCACCCCTCCCCCCTGTTTTACTGCAGAGGAGCCCGGCCCCGACGGCGTCGGGAGCAGCCCCATGGAGGACCTGCTCATCGAGCACCCCAGTATGTCCGTCTACGTCACCAGCACCCTCGAGGTGGATGGGGAGGGCCCCGAGGACGATGCTGCAGAGTGAGTGCACTTTGAGGGTGTTTGGGGGGCGGCAGCCCCAGCACCCACTGAGGGACCGAGCGTGGATGGTCAGTCCTGACATCCCAAATCCCCACCTACACCCAGGAATGTTTCACCCATGGATGTAGTGGGGCAGTGGGGGACATCGGTGTCCCCATGCCCATCTCAGGGAGCACCCTGCATGTCTGGCAGGGTGCCCTATCTGGCACCATGCATGGCTGACAGCCCCCGTGTCCCAAAACCCTCTGCTAAGGGGTCTCAGTAGCGTATTTGGATGGCCATGGGTGCAGGACACATGCTTGGCACTGGGCTGTGATGAAGAGTGCTGTGTTCATCTCCCCTGCCTTTAGCAGTGTCTCCTGGCACAGCCACCTGTGTCAATGCCTCTCCTGCCAATGCCACCCATGCCAGTGCCACCTGTCACCTACCATCTGTCCAGGGAGGTTTGCATAGGTATGGCCCAAGCAAAGCAAACTCAATGGGACAGGATGGCCTTTGGGCACAGTGACCCCTGAAGACCCCTAGGTCCCCCAGGCAGGAGGGGTCTGCAGCCCCCCCCTCAATCCCCCACCTGGCCCAGCACAGGGGTGTATCCCACAGCTGTGGGGAGTGGCACACCACCAGCTTCTCCTTGCCCCAAACCCCAGCTTAGCAGTGGGGAAATTAAACAGAAATGCCCCAAATGGCCTCTTTGCCCCTCCAGGCCTGTGGACTCCACACCCATTCCTGGGGCCACATCCTGGAGCTCTGCCCTCCCCCCAGCGCTGCTCTCCACTGCCCCAGGGAAAATGTGGAGCATGCCCACAACTGCTGCTGGACAAGCCCTGGCTGCCACTGTGCCTTGGGGTACCTGCTGTGCCCCAGTCCCAGCCCTTCAACACCTCCCCCTGGAGCCCTTCAGTGGGCAGGGGAGGAGTAAGACTTTGGGGTGAGCTTTGCTCCAGGCCAGGAGACACTGTTCCTGGTTAGGGGACAGCATTCCTAATTGGGGGGGTGCTATTCTTGGCTAGAGAACACCATTCCTGGTTAGGTGACACTGGTCCTGGCTAGTGGACACCATTCCTTCAGAGCTTCTCTCTTTCCAAGGTCTCCCTGAGGGCCAGAACTTGATGTCCAGAGCTTCAGGAGCTCCTCAGTGCGGGAGGGGGCAGAGAAGGGCTAAAGGGAACCTGAGACTAGCCAGAGCTCCAAAGGGGTCACAGTGGGATGGAGACAGACCGGGCTCAAGGGACTTAGACACAGTGGAGTTCCTGGTAGTGTCTGGGTTTTTTCGGGTGTCCCAGAGCCTGTGCCTTGCTGGAGCATCCGTCCCCTAGGGCGGCTCTTGGGGCAGGAGGACCGTGCTGGGGCCCGGCGTGCGGGGCGAGGGTTGGTGTCCTGTGTCCCCCGGCGCCGAGGGCGGTGCTGTCCCGCTGACCCCGCTGTCTCCGCAGGGACATTCCGGAGCCGCGGCCGGAGCCGCCGGTGGCGCAGCACGGCCGGGCGCTGGCGGTGAAGGCGGCGGCGCTGGACAAGGCGGGGCAGGCACAGCGGGGGCAGCGGGCCAAGCAGCTGGCGGAGCGGCACCGCCTGGCCCAGAAGGCGCTGCAGCGGCAGAACCGGGCCCGGCAGCGCCCGGCCCGCCGCGCCAAGCAGCTCCCTGGGGCCTTCGTGCACCAGCCCTGCCAGCGCCACTGCAACTACTGACCTCGCTGCCCCGCTCAGGGGCTCCCCCGGCCGGCCCCGGCCCCGGAGTGCGGCCCCACGGACACCAGGGACACGGCGGCGGCTTCACTCCACATCCCGCACCCGCACGCCCGGCCCGCACTCCTCATCTTCTTCCTGTCGCCCTCACCGCGCCCCTCGCCCTCGATGCCGCCTGGGCCACGACCCTGGATCCACCGGCATGGAGGGCTCGCCACCTTCCTCGACAGCCTTCACGTGGGACATCGGCATTCCCAGTGAAACCACCTGTTCCTGACAGCCACCTGTTCCCAGTGAAACCTGTTTGTCCTGATAAGCCTGTGACATCAGTGCCTTTCCTACATCATGACTCCATGTACAGCCTGGCTGGGATGTCACAGACACCGAGCAGGAGTGACAAGAGCAATGAAGCTGCAAGATTTGGGATTTTTAGGAAAATCTCATCAATGACACTAAATTATGCTTCCGCCCTGCAAAACCAGCAAATACTCCTCTCCCTCCTTGATTTCTTAGCTACATTTTACCATGATAACGCAACCCCCCCACTGCCAGTCCCAAAGGGGCTTGTGGTTGGAAGTGCTGGTGGAATCTCTATGGCCGGGTCAGCCAGGCAACTCCTGGTGCCTCACGGTGTTTTTTTAAAAATCAACCTTAAAAGGAATCTCAGGAATCAAAGCACCATCCCAGCGCCGTGCCGGAGCCCTTGGCTGCTGTGCCAGGAGGGGTGGCCAGCCTGGGGTGGCATCACTGTGGCTGGTGGTCCCATCTGAGTGAGCCCCTTCCTCCTGGAGCCAGTCCCCTGCCCCAGCCACCCCTGTATCCCTATGGATACGCCTGTAAATGTATGTGTATATATTTCTCTCTGTACCTTTACACTCAGAGGAGGCTCTGTTCAGCCGAGGAGCATTGTCTGCCTGGTGTCAGTCCCCAGGAAGGGAGGGGACAAGAGACAGGATCTGCACAGCTTCCCCGAGGTGGCCAAAGCACGTCGATGGTGGTGGTGAAGGGATGCTGAAGAGGAGGCCAGAGGGAAGAGGCTGAAGTAAGGACAAAGATGGATCTGGGAGCCACTGCAATGGGTCAGGATGGGGCAGGCCTGAGTGAGAGGATTGCTGTAACAGGTGGTGTAACAGAAGCATCTTCTTTTCCCATTAAAAATTGCAGCCTGTCCCATGAAGGGCCAAATTCCACTGCTAGGCAATGCTAATTTTTAATGCAAATCCCTCCTCTCTCTGTGATGGGCTCTTTCTGCCTTTGGAAGAACATGGTCCAGGCTTTTAACTGGCTCCAGTACCAGCTGAGATAGCTCTAAATCCAGCAGAAATTTCCTGATCTACCCTCAGTTCGCTCCTTTTTGGAACTGTGCCCTGGGAAAGCATCCTGCTCATGACCAGCTCACAGGAGGATTCCCACCCTCTGAGAAATACCCTCACAACACCCCAGAAAATTCTGATTTCACCAGAGGTTCTTTCACTCACCATGTTGCATCCCTTAATATCAGCCGGGGACCTCGGCTGAAGGAACTGTGGTGAGCCCAAACTGAGGCAGCTGATAGTTACTAATTCTTTTGATGAGATTAAAATCAAAACCTTCTTAGGAGCAACAGCCCCCTGCTCCGGGCCAGGGAGCCTGGGCCGCAGTAGCTGCTGCTGCTCAGCTGCAGCATTTCCCCTTCACTCCCCTGCCTCGGCATTCCCAAAAGCACAGAGCTGGGACCCTCCGTGCCCCCGACATCACCCCACCCTCCTCGGGCAACCTCTGTCCCTCGCCCAGCCTGAGACCGCACTGAGATCCGTGTCCCATTCCTGGCGTTTTCTTGGCGAAGAGGCTGACATCTCCTGCCTCCAGGGCGGTGTTTACATCCTTTGGCTTCCTGGGCTTCACCCTTAATGCCTTTTTCCCCCTGCGGTGATGCCTGGGATGGCCCGGGAGTAGGGCAGGGACAGTGGCACAGGTGCTGTGGCAGCAGCAGGGGCTGAGCCCGAACTCCCGGGTGTCCGAAGAGGTGCTGCCTCCCCATCCCACCCTCCCGTGCCGCTGGATGAGCCGCTCTGTGGCCACTGGGCAGCAGCTTTGGCGGAAGCATTTTCTCTCCAGCCCCAGCACACATCAGGAAGTGGAGAAGCCGAGCACTGTCCAGCCCCAGCTTGGTCTCCACTACAAATTCTCCTCCTGCACATCCGAGTTGCTGCTGGAGCACTCCATGAATCAGAGGCTGGCTGTGACCCCTCTGCCCCTCGGCAGGTCCCAGAGGGACACGCTAGGGGCAGCAGTGACCACGAGGCAGATCCTGCCGTGTCTCACCTGCCAGGCTCTCCTGTGCCTGCCCAGCTCCTGGAAATGGTACCCCAGGAGAAATCCCTTATGGAAACCCTCCTGTGTGCCCTGCTCATCTGCTGTGAGCCAGCTGCCCTTGGACGTGTTCCTGGGGGACTTGTCTCAGCCTGGCACTGCCACCAGCACCCAGCCCCCAGTGCCCATTTCAAACAGGTGATCTTCTTCCTCCGTCCTGGTTTTCAGAAGCAAATTCCTTTTCCCTTCTTCTTTCAATGCCAGTTTGAGATGAGTTTTTTCATCATGCTGTACCCAGCCAGCACAGGAGGTGAAGCAGATTATCACACTTTATATCCAGAGTTTGTTTATAAAGAATTAATCAATTATTAATAAAGTTTTCATGAAGGCGTTAATCCAGACCCCTAGCCTCTGGCAGGTCAGCAGAGTGCATGAGCCACAGCAAATGAGCTCCTGCAACCCCCTCTGTTGTCTGCACTCCTGCCATGTACTAACACCTGACACTCACCTGCCAGCCCCCAGCGTGACCCACCCTCCCTGTGCTGTGGCAGAGCTCTGTTCAACCTGTGCTTTGCAGAGGACCTGCAATGTTCTGCTCCTGCCCAGCAACAAGCACAAGGCCTGGCCTGGTCCCAGGTCTCCTGCCCAGTGCTGCCAGAGCAAGAAAACCCCTTTTCACTGAGGTTTTTTGTCTCCTCGAATCTTAAAACAAATGAAAGGTGCTTAAAAACTGAGAACTTCCTGTGTGTGCACCCATGTGCATGTGTAGATATTTCATAGCCCAGTGTGGGTGTTCAGTAGCTTGTTTTGGGGTGTGGGGTTGAACTTTTTAGGGGTTTGTTGGGGTTTTTTTTGTACCCAGTACTTGTGATGTGCTGTGTGGTGCTCCTAGTGGGAAGGTTCTGGTTTGCAGGGAGCTCTTGGGCTGGTTCTGCTGGGACAGGTGGGGTGCTTTCTTTTCTGTACTTGTGTAAGGGGAAACTACAGCATGGACTCAGGGACAAACCAATCTGCTGGGTTCTTTAAAAATGTCTTTTTCCCAGGCTTCTCTTTTGGAATGTGGGGTTTGGTTCTGAGATGCTGCAGGGATGTGGCCTGTGGCAGCATGTGGTGGTGACAGGAGCTGCAGGGTGCTCTCACTCTCCTGTGGCCATTTGTGGCAGGACCATTCCTGGGCTGCAGCCCCTCTTCATTTGTTCATGCCCTGAAAATTCACCTTTACAGCTGAACGTGGCTGGTCTGTTTTTAGACTTGCTTGAGAACAACCAGGTATGGATTTTCAGCACTGAGACTTGTAGGGTTTGAGAAGTGCAGCAGAGCTGTGTGTTATGGCCTGACCTACCACATCCCTGGGATCAGGAGACAAGCAGGATGGGGGAAGCCATTGGAATGATCACCTGGAGAAATGGTGATGCAGGCAACTGAAAGAAATTTTTTTATTTCTTGCAATGAAAGCATAAAAAGGGGAAGAATTCCCCGTGGAGAGACCTGGGCAAATCCCTATTCAGGAAATATCAGCTTTGCTGGGCAGTGTGGCAGTGCTGGGCTCAGACACCTGAGCTGGCTCCAGCCCCAGCAGCAGCTTCCCAGCCCGGTACTCGCAGGCTTGGGGGCAGCAGGGCACTGGGATGGGCTGGGGCAGTGCTCTCAGGCATGGCTGGAACTTGTGACATCCCTTATGGAGGGAAGAATCTTCCTACCACTGCAGTCCCCGTGATGCAGGGATCTTCTCCAAGCAAGATTTGCACCTGATTGCCTGGTTCTGCTCTGGCTGCCCCGTCCCAGCGCGAGGGATGAGCCCTCAAAATGTGACAGGAGCAGGAGGGACAGCCCTACAGGAGAAGTGCCACCTCTTGGGATGCCCCCAGGCCCCAAGGCTGTGCTGGCTCCACTGAGCAAGGCCAGGCTGTGGCCACAGCACACCCAAGATCCCTCAGCAAAGCTCTTGCATCGAATTGTGGCTCTTGCAAAGCTGGAGGGCTGCCAAGGGAGGAGGGGCAAAAGTCCTCCTCACCTGCTGCTCTGAAACTTGCACTCACAAATGCTCTTTCTAACAAACTCTGCTGCCAAAGCTTGGTCTGGAAGGAAAGTGATTCTTTCCATGGGAGTCTGCTCATTGTGGATAACAAATGCATGGCTCATCCCAAAGGTCACTGCTGTGGGAATCTTCTCTCTTTGGGCATGTTTCTACTGTATAATTTTACATTTATATCATACTGGTACTTCTTCCTCTTCTATCCAGCCCTAACAGGGAGCAAAATGCCCACTTAGATGTTTTACCACACCAGTAAGAAAAAAAAAAGATGAGAAAATACTCAGTGAGGTTCTAGGCTCGAGTCCCACAGCTTTTCAGTCCCCCTCTGGATCAATATCAATTCCATTGCCCTGCATAAAGTCAAAATTAAACTTCATGTGAATTTATCGAAAAACAAGTGAGTCCTCAAAGGTCAAACATCTGATAATTAGGAAACAGTAAGAAGACCTAAGTCACCTCAAGTCAAGATAAATGGTTCTCAGCATATCTCAGAGCCCCACTGCCCTGCAAATGGCTGAGGGAGTCCTTGAGTCTTCCCTGAGTCTCTGGGTTAAAATAAGAGGCCGTCCATGTCCAGCTGGTGCCACAGGGACTCTCAAGCCGCCAGGGATTGTCAGCTGCCACCACTCCCACAGATGACTCTGATGTGCCTCCAGTTTGCTGCTCCTCCTTTGCTGCGTGTACTCAGCAGTAGCTGCTGGTGGCAGGAGGGATGCACCAACACCCCAGCATCCCCCAGCTTCTCAGAGCTTCCCCCCACCAAGCCCTGCTCCACCATAGCACTGTGGTGACCTCCTCAGCACAGCTGCAGCAGGGACCAGAGCCTGAGGAGGGACACCTGGCACTGGCAGCTCCTCCCTCCCAGGGGACTGCCCCAGGCAGACCCAGTGGGGACAGGAATGGGCCTTAAAAGGGGCTGACCCCCTCAGGGCTTGTCTTCTTCAAGGAGTAGCTTTCCATCTCTCAGATCTGCTCCATACAAAGTCAGGAATCTCCTGTCCTTCTCACAGGCTCCATCCTGGTCCCATTCCCATCCTTGGAGTGGCTGCCATGGGTTGCCTGGATGTGGCTGTAGGAGCTGGGTGCAGCAGTGGGAAAGGCTCTGCCTGCCTGGAGAATCCCTTCTTTGCTGGGAGGTGTCCACAAACCTATTGGAGATGCCACCTTCTCCTCGCTCGTCTCCAGGATCCCAGAGCACTCCTTGGTCATGGTCTGTGGACAGCTGGACACGGTTGGGCAGGAGGTCTCCCTGTTCCATCGTTCATCAATGCATCTCCATCAGCCTTTCCTTTTGCTTCTTGAGAACATTCATCATTAACTAAACCCAGGACTCTCTCCTTAGAGGAATGAGGATGACAAGGATGAGCAGCTCCATTTAAGAGCAGAGGTGGCTCTTACATGTGATTGTCTTCTCAGTTCTTCTGTGCAGAGTGGTGGCACCTGGGTGTGTCCCCTGTCACTCATTCTGAGCTGACACCTCCTGGGCTTGCAAAGGAGTTGCTTTTCCAACCCCACATTTTATAGAGGGATGCTGCCCCGTGCTCCAGAGCACAAGAGATGCAAAGTTTTGACTCTGTTGCAGCTAAACCTGAAAGTCCTTCTGCCTTCCACTCTGACCCTGTTTCACTACATGGTGGAGGTGAAGATTTTATTCTCTGCAAATGGAGGGGGAAACAGCGCAGTAAATTCTAAGTGTAGCTTAAAAATGGGGTTGCACAGGGGAGCCCAAAATTCCTCTGCTCTTTTGCATTCACCTCATGTATCCTTGCTGGGGAAGCCATGAGCAGCTGTGCCCAAGTCTCACTCATCCTCAGCTTTGTGCTTCAGGAAGTCTGGGGTTGAGGGAGCAGCACAAGGCATAGCAATGAAATTTCCTCTTGTGTCAGAGCTGTACCTGTACAGAGCACTGCAATATTCTATCTCTGTGTATCCACTGCTGGTATCAGCTTGTAAAACTGCCCACACATCACCCTGCCCCGTGCTGGACTGACTGTACATGTGCCTTCACCCTTTTTCATGGTTTGGCATCTTTTTTTAACACAATTACAGAACTTGAATAAATCACTGAACTGCAGTTACAAGTCCTATGCAAGAGGCGACTAGGGAGTCAGTTTTCAATATTTCTGTGTTTCTGTGTTGTTTTCAAAGTCACTGCGGGGTTTTTCAGAGAAGCCCAACACAATGAATGCCCCAAAAAGCATTTTGATTACCTTTTTTTT
>VZTZ01010979.1:4871-16447 GCA_013400955.1 Drymodes brunneopygia | reverse complement strand
AACCCTGCCTCTCCAAGCCCAGAAAAAATATGCCACAGAAATATGCAGTTTGGAGGGAGACGTGGAACCATCTATCAGCACACTTTTCCTAAAGGTGGGAGTGCCACAGACTCAACTGTGCAACCTCAGTCAGTCAATTTATTTTACTAATTTGGCAGGATACAAACCTAGCAAAAATTGGATCATTTTGTGCTGAACTAGTGAGTTAAATGGGCTGATGAAATTATCTGACAAGTTTCATTAGTGTGAGGGAAGGTGTGGAACTGCACTGCTGAAAGTTAAGGGACTAGGCAGGAAGGATTAATATGTATCTTTATTTTTTGGTGGAAAATGAACAACTGAATCAGAGCAGCTGCATTTTATGATTCTTTTTATGGAAAACTGTGGAATCAAGATTTGCAACAGTAAGATCTCCTTTCTGTCTACCATCCAAAGCACAGATGCCTATTCCTGGCAGGCAAAGGCCTGACTGAAGGGCTGTAGGGACTAAGGAGGCATGAGGCAGCCTCAGCCCTGACACACCAAGGGCTGCTGAGGCTCAAGCAGAACAAGTGAGAATACAAGTGATAATTTCTACCAACATATGTGAATTGTGTTCTTGAGAGATTTTGAAGACCAAGAGCACATGGAGCTTGAGTGATACAGGTAATTTGTTAGGGGAGGATGAAAGCAAAGAAGAGAGCCTGAAAGAGGAGGAGGAGGGGAAAAGATACGGTTTTGCTGTAGGAGTGCAAGGGGAAGAGGCAATGATGCAGAGTTCTAATAGGACTTATTAGATCAGATGCTGTGTTGTGTGAATGCAGCTGTACTGTCTTCAGGGAGAAGTCAGATTTTGAGGCTATGCAGTTGCTCTAATGCAGCAGAGAGCTAATAATACTGGTTCAGAGCCAGCTGTTCCTGGAGCTGTTAACAGGGAAGGTGCATGGCAGGGACCCCAGAGGGTCAGCCTGGTGACAAAACCTTGCTGCAGAGGCAGTGCTGCCCCAAACAAGCCCTGCCTACTCAGTGAGAAAAGAGCTTTGGAACAAAACAGCAGGCTCTGGGGACATAAGGCCTGCACTAGAAACGTTGCAGGGGGTCACTACAGACTAAACCATGTCTAGTTCCCAGGATTAAATACCTCTTATTAGGGGTGCACTCATGGAGTTCATCTTCTGCTTTAGATTCATGAGAAAGGAATGTCAATGTCCTGGGAGACTGCTCAGTGGCTGGAATGCAAGTACAATAAATGTGGATGATTGGGAGAATTGTTTGAAAGCAGGCTCCTGCTTTGAACCAGAAAGCTAATTTAAACTTATGCAGGAGGATCAACTAATCTGGATTTAGTTTGACTTTTGAAAAACACCTGGGTGGCTTGACATTTTCCTGGCATTTCTTCTGTGTCTGGGGGGACCATTGCATTCAGTGTGCCATGGAGACAGTTCGGCCTCTCGGTGTTTTGGTTCTGTTGGGGCCACAATGCCGAGGTAGGACCAAGTGTTGCTGCTGAGCATTGCCAGCACACCTGGCCCTTGGGAGAGGCATCTGCCCAAGTGGCAGTAGGCACTCTGCACCCAGGTTTTCAGATTTCAACTCTGTTTCATTTAGATTTCAGTCCCTCAGTTTGTTTTAAACACATGTTTATTGGCTGACTGGCCATCTGAGAGGATGGAGGAATTTGCTCTGTGGCTGAGGTTTGTCATAAATTGATTTGCATTGTCCTGTTCAGCTGTCTTGTTCCCTGGCACAGCTTTGGCCTTTTCTTCTCAAACTCCCAGCAGCTTCACCACTTTGAAGGAAATTATGGTAAAACCCAGAACATTTCCTGTGGGACAGCCAAGCCAGAGCATTTCCTGTGGGTCACCAAACACTTTCTATGTGAGCACCTGCAGCCACTCTCTAGCAGGAAGTCTGCTCAACCTATTCTCTGGGGTCAAACTTTACATTATGAGGCCCTGTTGAAACTGCAAGAGCTGCAAGAGGCTCTCTGCCTCCTGTACTGTCTTGATGAACAGATTTAGCACCTGTTGGTTGGGACACCACAAAGGGTGTGGGAACTGAGGGGGAGGAGGGGCTGGTAGGGGCCCAGGTGTGAAAAGCTGTTTCTCTATTAGTTTTGTTGGGATTTTTTGTTTTGTTTTGTTTTGTAATATGGATACTGGGTTCATTTAGGCAGGCAAGGGAGGGGCAGATTTGGGGCTCAGTGTGCCATCTCCATCTAAAGAACTCATTTTCAGAGCAGTGTGATCTGCAGTACACTCATATTCACTGGGACATTAAATCTATGTGATGCTAGGGGTGGTAATGTTACATCTGCTCAACTGTTTTTATTGTCTGTACAGCCCAAAACATTTGTATGGACTCTAACTGTAGCCAGAGCTAATTACTTTAAGACTAAATTTTATATTACAAACATCCTCACATCAGAATGGAGTTTAACTATCTTTTGGGTGTTGGACAAATATCCTCTGCCCATCAGAGCTGATGCACTGTTTGTATCACTGCCTCTCTATAGTCACCTTAGCATGCATTCTCTTTGCTTGATGGTAAAAGATGTTGGTTTTTGTTTGATACCAACAGCCAAGATGAAATAAATGAGAAGCCACAGCTTTTAAATTTTTTTCTTCAAGATAATGTTTTGCTTCCTTCTATAATTTAGTATGTCCCAGTATCTGGGTAATTTCAGCTAAGAGGTTAATAATTGGAATGTGAAATTCTTTATTCTCCTTATAAAATTGTCTACCACACAAACTAATTAACTTGAAGTGGTAATATGCCAAGTAGGGCTTGTAATGTGCTGGTGGACTCTGTGTTCCATTCTTAAGTTGTCTTTCTTCAGGGTTATCAAACTGGCATATAACACTTACTTCTTAAAAATATAATGAATTGTTTTCTGCTACTGTTTCATCTCTATAGTGGGGTTTAGTGCCTTGCCTAGGAAGATCAGAAGTTTTATGCTATTTCTTGCTGTGTTCTCCCTGCTGTGGTTTTTCTTTTTTTTTTTAACTTATAATTCTGTATTCCATTACAGTAATAGCCAGAGTTTTTTGCCATCCCACTGTGCTTAAGTACTAATTTGGACCCCACTGAATGTTGAACTATATTTTTAAAAAGAAATTATGAAAAATTAAAGCAGCCATGTTGTAAATAGAGGCTCTTAAAATCATTGGCTCTATCCAGACAAGAATAANTATTTTTCTTGTTGGCAGGAGGAAGTGGAAAATGAAGCGCTTGTAGGATGGATAGGCTGGAAAGTTACTGGCAGAGCAGAAAGTAGTCAATTCTGTAGGAACAGGAAGATGAAATTATGCAAAGTTTTCCAGAGTGTTTGAAGTAAAAATAGAATTAATTACGTTTAATTTAATACTTAAGGTTTTAAAGCTCCCTGTAAGATGAAAGCTCACTGAAAGATGAACTTGTTGGTAATATCCTGAATGGAGAATGATAAAACTGATCTTTGGTGTTTGGAGAGAAGTATTTTGCAGTTTTCAAGACATAAAATGATCAAGTCTCAGCTTTGATTAAGACTGATATAAGTGGAGAAGAAACATGAGAAACAAGTTCAGAAAATATGGAAAGGTGCACAGAGGGAGGTATATTAGTCAACAGATGTGGCTGTAACAGAGGCAGAACCAAGACTGTGACTTCTGGTGCTGCCTATTATACTAAAAGATGGAATAGGCAGAAAATTTGGAGGCAAGATTTACCACTTGATCTGGGAAAGCTTAGGTTTTATTATTAGAAGTGAGTGAGCTTTATATTGCATACAGGTTGTATTTAAGAAAATGAGGAGAAAAATCTCAAGCCAATTTTTTTTTCATATAAATGTGATTTAAGCTGTAGACCTTCTAGGGAATTTTCTTATTGTGTTAATAATATACTTCTTGGGTGGTTGAAAGCATGAGACCAAAGAAAAACAAATACACTAACATCACAATATTGTATGCCCTGGAGTGTTCTAAGAACATAGCATAGACCAAAACACCTGGAATTTATGTTTGTCCATCTGAAGATCTCAGCTCACTAGTGGCTGACAGAAGTGTCCCATTACTCAAATCCCTGCTATAATCTTTCAGTGTGTTTGGAACAAGGATATTGCCTTGCTTTCTGACACAATACATTGAGTAGTGACTCAATAAGGTTTATGCTGGATGGAAAGATTTTATTCTACCATATGGATGTAGAATATGGGTGATTTTTTCCAGTTGTAGAGTTACTGCTGTCTTTTTGTTCTTGACATTTTTAAAAAATAATTTGTGAACCTGTTTCTGAATAGACTGATTATTGGATGTTAGCACTAGGTGCATGCATGTTATCTGGAAAGAAGAAGAAAAATGCCCTAATAGTTACAAATTTATTAATCTTCTAAAAAATGAAGCAAGGCAGTCCCACTTAGGAGACTGAGCTTTCAGCCTTTTAATCTCATGCCTCTCTTGAGACCCAGATGCAGATAGGAAAACAGTGACCCAGATTCCCTTCAGGCTGTAGTAATAAGTGTGAACGTGTTCATCATGTAACCAGGGACTTCTCTACATAATGATTTAGTACAAATGAGAGGCTCCAAACTTAAGCTGATGTATGGCTCTGACTAGTGTCTTTGAGCTGTGCAGCTGTGGGAGCATTACTGCTTTTTCTGCTTCATATGAGATGCAATTTTGCACCAAAGTAGCAGCTCCCATGCTTAGTCTCCCTTCCTGTAGGAACAGAGGCTCAGATGACCTTGGTGACAGGATGGAAAATATTCCCTACCTAACAATGTAGGTAGGCATAGATGCTTAATGAGTTTAGCAAAGGAAGACAGTGTATAACTCTCATGTTTGCAATGTAACACTCAATTGATGGATTCAATACAATAGACTCAATAAGATCTTGATTAACATCCCTTTCCGTTCAGGGAAACAAGATAAAGTTGCCATCAATGGTATGCCTTACTCTTTCCTTCTGACAAAGTCAACAGTGGAATAGCAACCCAGGTATATATAGCTGCTTAATTAAGGCACTTCATGCAAAATCTGGGACATGGGCTCTTGAAGTGGATTAAAAAATCTTGAATGAGAATCAAGGTTTCCTTTGTTGTGTCATTGCACATTGCTGATGTGCATCAGTGTTCAGTAAATTGTGATTTTGCTTTTAATGTGTTTTATTTTTAATTTAAAGCCTGTTCCTGGCTTATTTGACAGGTCATTCAGAATATGCAATTCTCACTTCCTTTGGTCCTTCAGCATACTTCCCCTTTCTCTCTTGGCTCTTTGGGTAGGGTGGTTGGCAAACAATAAGCAAAAGCTTTCCTTCATTTCAAAAGGGGAAAAACATAGAAGAAAACAGCTGGATCATGCAGAGAAAAAGTCTGCAATAACATTTTAATTCGTTAGCTGTGTTTGTGAGTTTACTCCTAACTCATTTTCTTGAATATAGTTAAGTGGAAAGTAAATCACATCAAGGTTAGTCTCTGGCTTGTTATGGGCCATACTGAGGGGAAATAAATGTTTTAATGTTAAGGCCATGCCTACCTGAATGAGAAAAATTGCTTACTGAAAATCATGTGGATTGTGCAAATGTTAGTTGTGCACATAAACTGACCAAGAGGGAAAACAATGGCAGTTGGTAGATTAAACACTTCTTCCTTTTCAGGTGAGTACCAATCCTTTCAAAACAATTGTGGGGGTCCCAATGTGGGGAAAAGGAAAGACACAACATGTTGGAGAGGCAGAATGTCATTAAAATAAGAATTTAAAACTAGTAGTTTATGCCTCTCATTAACCTGAGTTGCTATGATTGAAAGTAGGATAAAATATTTATATTTTGATAAGAAAAAGTTATAGTCAAAGCCCTGTGCTTTTGGCTCAGAAACCTACTTGGGATACTTCAAAATTATCAAGGTATTTGTGTGGTAATAGGGTAGATTGGGCTCTCTCTCTGCTCCTCCTGTTCCACTGAACTGTAAGGAATAGAAAGCAATTTTAAGGCTTAAATCTAGGAGATATGTCAGTCCTGGGTTGGGTGAGTAACAAAAGCTTGATTTGTTTCTTTCCTTATTAAAAAAAAAAAGATCCAAAGCAGCTAGGTGCAGCTCTCTTCCTCCAGACCTGCAGATTTAATTAGGAGATTACAAAGTTTGTGGGTACTACCTTTTGTATTCATAAGGTAGAAATTCCTTTTAGCATCTTGTGGTTGCAGTCCTCCATGTAAAGCTACTATAGTACCTTAGACCTGTGCAACAAATCCTTAGTTTACACTCAGCCTAGGGCACTCCTGTTGTATTTCCAATCTGGCTCATGAGAAATAATTTTTGGGAAAAATAAACAACAGACTGATATTTAAAAAAATGCCAAACTTTCAAAAGTCAGGAAAAACATTGTAATTTTGATTTCATTTACTTATCATTTGCATATGTGAATAAACAAACTCATACAGCCTGTAGTTAGCAGTGAGTAGGCAGAAATCTTTGTGAAAAATGGCCTGATATTCTCCCTGTTCTTGCCTGGCCTCCCTCCCTCTCCATATCTGCTGCTCTGTGTCCATGTCAGCTGTGCTGCTGCTTCAATCCTGCCAGAGTTTGTGTGAAGGTCCCATGCAGCCAGAGAGTCTGGAGCAGAGTCTGGAGCAGGATGTCTGGGGGGCACTGCTACCCCAGCATGGTGGGGCTGGCCCAGGGTGCCCACCCCACCACTTTCACTTCCCAGTGTTTGGCAATGAAGGCCAAACTGATGGGCATGAAGCAGAGCCCTTCTATCAACTAGATTGTGACTCCTGGTTTGCCATAATGATGTTTCTGAATCTCCTCATTTTCCTGCCAAAAATAAAAGCTCACTGCCTCTTTTCAACTAAATTCCCATAGCAATAAAGTTAGTAGAAATTATATCAAATAGTAATTAACAAAACAGAAATAGTTCCTTTAAGGAAAACTTCAGGAACTCATGGTATTTGAACAGAAGGGAGCTCAGCACACCATAAACTTTGCTAGCTTACAATGACATACCTTAGTTTTCATGTCAGTCCAACACAAATCATGTTTCGATCATGTTGTCCTGTGCTAAATTGTGAATTACATCCTCAGAAACCTAAGGAAATTTGAACCATTCAAAAATCTAGAGTTACAACTCTTTTGTGAGAAACTCTTCATTATGGATCACTGAGGCAGTTTGAGAGCTTTATTGTGTTGTTTAGAATGACATAGGATTAATATTAGACAAGAGAAACTGACAAAATGAGACCATACAATGTCAAGACAGCACTAATTAGAAAGTCTATGGCATTTCCTAGATTTATGGAGAGATTTTGAATTTAATCCATTAATCAAAAGGTATCAAAGTCTCTCTTTCAAAGTTGGGTGGTGGCTAAGAGAGTGTAATTATTTCCTGTGGTTTCTTTTGAAATCAATAGTCAAAATTTTTACTCGCCGGCTAAAGTTTAATGGAATTAAGGGTTTTAGATAGTGGCATGTACATGGGACATCATTGGACATCTTCAGGGCATTGAGGATTCTTGGTTCAAGTTGGGCTTTTGTTTCACTCTGGGCTTCAGCATATCAAACATACAGGGTCCAACCTTTTGTGTACTTTCTTTCCTACCATGTAGAAAGGGATTTTCATGGCTAGGGAAAGCAGTTTTTGCCAGAAACTTTTCTCATCCAAATAGAACTGGCAAGTGGCCAAAAATCTGCTGGTGGTTCTTTAGTTGTGAATTTTAATTTCCAGGCAGCTCCTTTTAGTACTTGTTCACATAGCCTTTGCTTCTCTCATCACTGCTCTGAACAGAGGATGTGAGCAGGTTCCAGGTGCAGAAGGTAACATCTTACAGGCTCAGCCTCCAGCCCCAGGCCTTCACCTAGGTCACAGGGAGGGGCTCTCTGCTTTGCCAGCCTTCCTACTCTACCTGGAGGCTGGCAGCAGTGTGGCCCACTGGGCACTAGCAGCAGCTTGCCCACAGCTTTTAGCATCTTCACTCATCTCTCTGTCTGATGGGCAGATGAAAGCTAGGCTACTCAGCATGCAGAGGACAGTGCAGTTTGTCCGACAGTTGAAAAATGATAAGGATATTTTTACTTGGTTGGCTAGAAACTTCTTCACCCTCTCCTGAATAAAAAGACACTCCCCCTACCATTTTTTTAAAAACTCATTGTCATTCATTCCACAGTGTGAAATCTGCTCATTTTAAAGTATCAAGTGTTTTTCTCTAGCAACAAGATTTTTCTTGTAAGTGACAGATTGGATGTAGGAGCAGGGTGGGGCAGTGTGAAAATAGATATTTCTTAAAATACTGTTCAATAAATACTGTCTTTAGAGCCTTAGTGTTAAAATCCTGCTCCTGACTGTTTATTTTAAGTAAGGTTCCCTTACATGATAACCAAATTTGACTTATAAAATTTGTTCTTAAATTGATGCACACAATATTAAGTTTTAAATATAGAAATAATTCATAGCTCATACATCTAAATTCTGTATCACCATGCAGGAATAATTTATTTAAAATATTCCTAACAACAGGCACGTACTAACATGGACTCTAAAATCTGTGGCACCGTACTTTAAAAGGCTGTTTGCATTTTGTCTGTTTCTTTAAAGGGCTTCCGTATTGTCTCGGACTCCCCTGGAAATGCAGTAAGGATTCATATCACATCTCAGTTGCCATAGCAACAGCAGTCTTTCCCATAATGAGCTGCATCTTCTGAACTGATGTCACAGCATCATGCAGCAGGTCACACAAGGCACCTCCTAGTATTGCATCTTACAGATGTGCCGTAAACATCAAAAGAGGATGATTTGAACAGGACATGGTGAGTTGCAAAATATTGCGCTGTTCTTAATTGCAGGGGTTTTTTTTCCCTGTTTTCCTAATGTGAGTGTGTGGGTTTTGCCTTGTAAAAATCATTTTGAAGAAAGATGCTGCATGCCTAAATATTATTTTCAGTCAGACAGGCTAAGACAAAGGCCTACAGAAAACACATTCAGTTGGAATGTTTGGACTTGCCTTTGCATTTGGGATAATAGCCTGAATATTTGAAGAGAATATATTTAAATTTCACAATCCAATTAAAGTAGCTACTGTCTGATTTGCTTAAATGGAAAGAATAGCTGTTTTCAATTCTAATGCCATAAACAGTGCTTGTTCCTTTCCCTGTCTCTTCATTTAAGCATTCCTATTATGTTTAGCTCCTCTTTGAACCTATTTTATCTCAATAGCTTGAATATCACCTATTTACTTTCATTGGCCTTCCACAGCATGATAGCACAGAAAATACTGTGCAAAGCAGTGCTGAACAAGCAACTGGAACAGTATTGATTTTAAACATGGTTCAGTACTGTCCTATTTCTTAAAAAAGCAAAACGTAGATTTAATTGTCAAACAATAACAAGATATTTTGAAAGTACAATAGCTTTTAGCTCTTCCACTCTTTTACTTTCTTTGACTCTGTTTTTTAATTTGCATCATGAATTTAGTGAATTTTAGATCTATCTTTTAGTGGAAAGTAAACAAGCTTTTTTTTCTGCTGCAACTGCAGTAAAAGGTGTAGCCAAAGATACAAGCTTTCTGAGGGGGTTTGCTATGAATAAAATAATAGGAATAATTAAAAAAGCTTCCACCTCAATCTTGGAAAGAAAACACCTTTTATATTTATAAAGCTGGTTAAAATCATGTCTAAAGTATTTAGTAATTCTTTACAAAGTCCAATATTTGTTTATGTTGTATTAAGGTCTTGCTTCTGGAGGCTAGGTTTGTTTTGCTTAACTTGAATTTAATCTTGCTGGATTGTATATAGCAACATTAATTTTCTGATTTAGCATGTTTGAAAGATTCAGTCTTTCAGCTGCTTGCTATTAGAAGGAAAGAAAAGACCAGACACATGTCATTTTAATTGATCAATATGTCCACTAGGAATTAGGGAGTGGTCTCTGGCTCTGTTCTCCCTGTGTAGTTTATATTTCAAAAGGGCAGCAAGAAGAAAAGCAACCAATAATTTTGTGGTGATATCTATATTTATTGTGGGATTTAGTCCTATATATTTGAAAAAGTAATAAATATAATGAGATCTGACTACTCTTCATAGGGGTGTGTGTGATGGTCTTGTCTGGAACAAGCTGGAACAGAGCTCTTATATCTTAATTAGACAGTCTGTACAGTACGATATATGCCTTTTTCAGCATGGTCTGGGTACATCTGTTGGGTTTTTTCCCCCACTGCAAAACACAAAGCAAATGACTGTAAATAATGATTAGAATTATGTTGTTTTACTTATTTGTAATGCATTTTACAGTATGAAAGTAGTGGTCTCCTGCACTTGCTGTGCTCCCATCAGGCAAACTCGGAAGGGATGAGTTAGCAGGAGGATGGGGGTAGGGTAGGACAGCTGATGTCTGCCTAGTGTCAGAACAGAGGGGTGAAGAGAGCTGGTGAGCAATGCCTTTAACTTGCAACTTTAGGGATCATAAAAAAACAGTTAATAAGACATGGATGTATGATATTGCTGGTTTAAATATAATGCTTTTATTATTATCAATAATAATAATAACAAATGTATTTTCTTAGATTTTTAAAGGAACTTGATTACAAATAGAATTTCTCAGATCAATGTTAGGGGAAATATACTCGGTGAAAAAGAACAAGTTTTGATGGTATTAATGGAGAGGTGACCTGCTATGAAACGACCAGTAAAGATTTTTACTTTTTTTCCCCTAAAAATAAGAATACAAACCATGTTGTTTTTTAAACACTTTAAAAATGTTCCTGTTACTCTCTATTCCTCACAATTCTCACAGCATTGTTTGCCCTGGGAAGCACTTGCTAATAATAGAGCTGTGATGACACTACTTGATTCTTGGTAATCTTGGCTAATTCTGACTCCTGCTGAATGCTTTGATTATAGAATGCTTCCTGTTAATTTCTGTATGGGCCCAAGTGTTTCACTGAGATCTGTATGTGAGGATGTGGAAAAGTCTGGAGAGACGAAGAGGGTCTCACTATGAAGAGCAAGCCTGATTGCCTGAATCAGAGCATGACCAAATGTAGAAACACTAAAGACATAACACAATTTTGCTTGTTGTTGAGGCAGATTCATGACTGGTACAAGTGAGACAGTATTTGACAATGTGAAAATTGTGCTGCTTTCAGCTTTGTTCCACAGCTGGCCTTAGACCATTACTGAAGGCAATATGTTTTGTAAATACATGTATTCTTCCCTGAAGTAGCTGAATTTGGACATTTAATGCGAAGGCCAGGGTTCTTCTGCATATGCAGAATCATAGTGACGTGGAGCTGGAAGTGGGTGTGCACTACTGAACTGAAAGGATGTTACTGTTTAATCTTTACTTTGCTCTGAAGGGTTTTATTATATCATCAATTAAGTAGTTCTTACATAGCTTAGCACTCAGTGCAGAGAGAAACAGAAGCTTGGTTCTTCCCAAAGCAGCTGTAGGATCTGATGACAAAACCTGACTACAGCAACGGAAGTTGGTACAATTTTAACACTTTGTAGGGGTTTCTTTCACCACAGAACAATGCAAAGCTTACCTAAAGGGGATCTGTGTGTGCCCTCAATGGAAAGAAGTTTTCTTTCTTCTCTTAAGAGGAGTTGAGGGAACCCTGTGCTCTGAACTTTA
>VZTZ01010973.1:385179-398149 GCA_013400955.1 Drymodes brunneopygia | reverse complement strand
AGGCTCCAGCCCGTGTCTGGCTGGCCCATGGCACTGTCCCCTTCCTGCCACCCCTCTGTGCCCTGCCAGCTTGGCTTGGGGAGAGCCTTGGGGCAGTGGCTCCTGGTTTGGGGATGTTGTTCATGTGCTGATACCTGCTCAGCTCTTCTGAGGAAATGGTTCTTCATTGCAGGCCATGGACTTCTTCTGGCCTTGAGGCTGGAAATGAAGGTGTTACCTCTAAGGTCATTTACTGGAGATAATATTTTGTATGTGTTATTCCAAATATTAATTAGACTTTGCTTTACTGGAAATGGAGGGGTTTGGAATTCTTATATCATGGAAAAAAGGAAATAAGGGGTTAAGTGATATTTGCAGGGCAATTATGTAGTAGACCACAATAAAATAAGAAACAATAGCATGAATAAACCAGGTAGTCAACATACTTTTTCGTGAAATTGTTTGACACAGTCAAGGACTCTGCTTGATTACTGCAAAGCATTCAATACTGAATCTGAACAGGTTTTGACCAAATTTGGGTATGGATCTTAGGCTCTGAAAAATACACCCACTGAAAAGTGCTGCAAGCCTGTCCTTTCCTGAGTCCTGCAGAGCAACCAGCACTGTCAGCCTGTGGAAAATGCTTTTTGCAGCAGATTGTTTGTAAGAAGTGTCGTGCAAGAAGAGTGTTTGTGTGCCTAAAGTGAATTTATCAGGCTGTCTGGATTTGTTCTTCAAAGATCAACCTTCTTTTATACATCTTATTTGTAACTCTTCTACTGGGATTGGGCTGAAGACCCAGTGCTGGGAGAGGCTGTTAATGGGGCAGGAGTTTGGGATGTTAAATAGCAGGAGCTGGATGACTTTGAAGAAGTGATGAAAAGAAGGTGCAGTCTAACAGATTGAAGTAAAAGTGGCTTTTCTGCTGGCTGGAAGGCTTTTCTGCTGTTTGTGGGGAGGAGGGGCCAGGAGCTGGCTGAGGTACAGCTGTGCCACCAACACCATGTGTTGGTGAAAAAATCAAGTGCCACCCTCAGACATGCAAGGGAAAAAGTGATTCCAGAGAGGTTTGCAAAATACTGGTGCCCTTGTAAGAGCAGCTGGCAGGAGCTCATCTATTTACAGAGGAAAAATGGGAAATCAGGAGCATCTCTTAGCGAGGGAACCGTGCAGGGGATCTCTGGATCTCATCATTACTCAGGGCTGGAGCAATTAACACCGAGTCAGGGCTTTGTTTTCTTTAACAAGGAAAGGACGATGGGTCGTTTCTCCTGATGATGCTCCTAAATGCATTTGAGATAAATGGTCTGGTAATCTGACAAATTGGAAGAATAACATGAAGTGTAAGATTACTTTTTTTTTTTCCAACTGAAATGTGTTAGAGCCTCTATGACACTGGTAGCAGGTGAAAGAAGAAAACAGTTCTTGAACTCTTTGCTAAATTGGTACACTAATCAGAGTGCCTTTTCCAGAAAAGAAAGAAGAGCCCCATTTTGCCTGGACTCTATCTTTGCTATTTTCCTTTTTCAGAAACAGAAGATTAGGAGGTGTCTGCACCGATGTGATAAAACGTTCCCATGGAATTGTATTGTATTTTCGCCTTGAGTTGCTGGCGAAATGAAGTTGTTGGCTTTCAGTGCTGCTTTGTTTTTGACCCCTTTTTGTGAATTCTCTGAGGAAAGAAACATATTCCCATCTTTTATAGTAATCAAATTTATCTGGCATCTCTCAGCCTCTTGCATTACTTATGCTACAGTTGACCAGCCTTGGGAAGGCTTTAGCAGGTTTATTTATTTATTGTTCTAAAGTGAAGGTTTTTGACTTGAGGTCCCCACGAAGTCCATGGGGATTTGAAGAGAAAAAAGTGGAAGTGCTTTCTGCCATTATTTTGATATCGTTATTTTCTGTGAAACTGTTTAAAAAATACCCCAGACTACCCAAAACCTAAACAAAGCCCCCCATTAGTCCTAAACCCGCAAGAAACACTGAGAGAGGGAAAAACTTGGTTATCTTAGTTGTGTTGGAAATTCAACTTTGTCAACTTTCTTTTGTATCTTCTGTTTCTCTTGCTGTTTTTTCATCAATTTATTTCTATAGTTGAAAAAACTAAAGGTTGATTATGAGGGAAATCTGGGATATCATCAATTATTTTGCTTTCAAATATGATTTATTTGACTAACAGCCTTAAAAGCTGGGACTGATTTAATTTGATTCCATGCTCATGAAATCCACAGAAGGCTGACCTGGCCATCTTCCTTATCTTCTGCTGTGTGAGTCCCACACAGTATTTCCCCTCTGATTCTTTGATTTTATGGAATTTTTCTTTGAGGAGTAAACAATGATGGTGTGAAAATGTTCATATTACGTTTCAGGTGTACATACCCATGTAGAAGGATTTTTTTATTGCAGGAGAAAAATCAAATCCTTGTCACCTAAACTGCTAATTATGTTTGATAAATGTATGGTATATGTTTAATGCAAAGAGAATTTAGGAAATAATAGACCTTGTGTAATTACAGCGACCGAGCTACTTCCATCAATCTAATTTTTCTGATTCAGGTTCATTTGCATTGCATTATTTTTATTAAATGAGCTTTCAGTGGAGCCCTGCTCTCTGCCAAGAAGACTCCAACCCTGAAGTGTTTGTGTGCATCCCTGGGGTTGGCAGGTGACGGGCACAGACCTGGCTGGGGCCACCAGGGCAGCTGTGCCCGTGGGCAGCTCCGAGTCTGCAAAGGCCTGGGCAGGGAGTGCCCAGAGCTGCTCTGGGAGGGTGCACACACCCAGCACTCGGGGTTTGCACACTCGGGGTTTGCACACTTGGGGTTTGCACACTCGGGGTTTGCACACTTGGGGTTTGCACACTCGGGCTTTGCACACTCACTGTTTGCACCCTCGGGGTTTGCACACTCAGGGTTTGCACACTCGGGGTTTGCACACTCGGGGTTTGCACACTTGCTCTTTGCACCCTCAGGGTTTGCACACTCGCTGTTTGCAGGCTCCTGACTTTGGTGCTTTTCGTGTGTGTGAATTCCCAATCACTTCTAAATACCTGCAGTCACAATATTTAGACGATGTTAATTTGCTAATTGCATTAGGAGTGTTCTTTCCCAGCTGCAGGCAGTGTGTGTTTGTTTGGAGGTGCCCTTGGTCAGCCCTGGGGAAAGGGCAGCTCCTCCTGATCTGTGTCTGTTCAGCTCTGGGATCTCCCTGCCAGAGTTCAGGAGCATAAAAACTTTGGAAATGGGAAAAATGTGTCGTTTGTTAGAGTTGTAGCTCCCAGACTGAAGGAGCACTGGGAGAGGGACAGAAGTGACAGTGCTGGCCCATGGCAGACCCTCATCCTGGTGGCCACTGTCCCACTGCTGGCTGCCCTCCTGGAGGCACAAACTTCTGCACTGATTCTCCCAATGCCACCAGCTGTCCTTGCACTGCAGCCCCATGTCCAAAAGAAGGCAGGAATGGTCTCTGGAGGGAGAGGCAGGCAGAGGGAGGTGGCCCAGGCTGCCAGGGCAGAGCTGGGGGGGTTGTACAGCTCCGTGCCTGGGAGGGGGCACCACCAGGGCTCCGGTGCTCTCCTTGAGAATGGATCTGTTCATTTCTGCAAAGAACATTTTCTGAGGGCTGCCCTTGGTTACAGCTCCCATATCTGTGGTTAAAACCCTGCTTTTCCCTGATGCAAAGCAACGTTGGTCACAGAGCAAATTCACAGCTTTTCCTTGGCTGGAATCAGGGTCACTCCTCCCACGGGACCCTTTGGGGAGAGTCCCTCACACAAGTATGAAAACTCATTTTTTTCAGAATAGTCCTCCTCACTTGCAGATTAAAGTTTGGAGAGTTTCCTTTAAAGGACACTGACTGCAGCTTCGTTACTTCAAAAGAAGCAGGGGATATTCCACGTACCTTCCCTTGGTGTAATGATTGCTGTTAAAGACTTTTTCCCCTTAAAATAGCTGGAATTCATTAAGTCCCATTCATTGGCAAGAAATCTGTGAACTGAGTGTAAATTGTTAAGTCTCAAGACTAGTTAAAAATAGTTAATCACATGCATTAATTCTGTGGAAAACAAAAAAAGGAGTAAATAATTTCCATTAGTTTAATGGAAATGAGATAATGGCACAGTTTCTCCAGTGTGTTATAATTACATAGTTTATTTGAAGAATAAGATTCTAGAGTACTATAAAGAACTCCATATGGTTGTTGCTACTGTAAACAATCATAATTATTAAAGTAGAAGGTTTTTTCAGGTCTGCACAGTCACTGGGAATTGTTAAAACTTGCACAAGGCACCTGTTTCTTATTTTTTTTAAGCTTAAACCAATAATTTTCAGCTGAAGAGAAAATGTGGAAAGTAATTGTTTACCCTGATCACATAGCCTAGAATAACCCAAACTTTTCAGTTCCTTAGTGGTGTGCAGCAGCTTTGCTGAGGTGTTTTTGGTCAGGAGCTCAGTGCAGGGAGCTCAGAGCCCTCTCTGTGCTCTGGGCTGATCCAGGGTGAGGAGCTCAGCTCTCTGCTGGGGCAGCAGCAGCTCTGGCAGGGAGTGAAGCTTTGGCCACCCCAGCTCCTCCCCAAGAACATGAGAGAAACTCTGTAAGGTGCAGCTGATGGATATTTCATTAGTTTAGATGGGCAGGGCAGGAAGGAGAGTTAAAGCATCCAGTCTGATAGCCTGGGTAAGGTGTGCCATTGAAATGAGCCCCGTTCATTCTGGGCTAGGCTTGAATCTGGGTTTGAAGGGTCTGTACTGGGCTGTCCAGCTCCCCTTCCATTTCCCCTTCCCTCCCCCTGTCAGACATTGCAGGGTAAATCCTCAGCTTCAGCTTCTGCCCTGCTCAGGACAGGATTTTGGATTTGTCCATCAGCTCGTTCTCACAGAGCCCGGGCTGGGCTGGGTGGGAGGGGACCTGAAATCCCAATCCTGTCCCCCCCTGCCAGGGCAGGGACAGCTCCCAGTGTCCCAGGCTGATCCCAGCCCCAGTGCCCAGNGCCCCGGTGCCCGGCCTGGCCGGGATGGGAGGGGACCTGAAATCCCATCCTGTCCCCCCCTGCCAGGGCAGGACAGCTCCCTCTGTCCCAGGCTGCTCCAGCCCCAGAGCCCAGCCTGGCCTGGATGGGAGGGGACCTGAAATCCCAATCCTGTCCCCACTGTGCCAGGGCAGGGACAGCTCCCAGTGTCCCAGCTGATCCCAGCCCCAGTGCCCAGCCTGGCCTGGGCACTGCAGGGATCCAGGGGCAGCCACAGCTGCTCTGGGCCAAGCTCTGGGCAGTTTCTGCTTATTGGTAAATTATTGTGCAAATGGGTTAATTCAATCTTTTATTGTACTTAAAAATAAGGGAGTGTTTTATCTTTCCCAGCACTGTCAACCAAACTTGTTGTCTCATCAAAACTAAAATCTGGGTGGTTGTTGTCGCTCAAAATCCTGGAATTTTTCTCTCTGTGTCATTGTGGAAAAAAAAATTAGCTCAGTGACTGCTTTGGGGGCTTTGTTTGCCATTAAGTATATTTGAGTCTAAACAGGATAATATTTGTTTCTGGTTTTGTATAAAACAAAATATACATGTGTTATTGTTTCGACAAACTCAGACACTGAGGCTCTCTCTTCTGTCCTATTATTTAATTACATCTTCCAGATTTCTTGGTGTCTTTGATGCTGTTGCAGAATTAACTACCTGTGTAAGAAGGAGAATATTTTGTAACATTAGAAAAACCCTGTAAGGGAAGAAAACGCTCAGTAAGCTTTTTCAATGATCTCCAGAGAAAGGCCTGGGAAAAATAAATTACTTTCTAAAGTTTGGGATGCACATTTAAAATGTGATCTGGCAATTTTATTGGATTATTTGAATTTTCTTTTTAATTGGTTCAATTTTATTGAACTAGTTGAAGTTTTAAGCTATATGGTATTTCTGCTATTTGTGTGTTATTAAGCTTCCAGTTCAATTAGCTTATGGAGCAATTAACAGGGTGTTAGCAGGTGATTTAACTGAGGATTAATCGCTGCCATGGTCGGGGGAGAGCCTGGGAGGGGAAAGGCACCTCTGCTCGGGGCTGACCTGTCTGTCTCTGCTTATTAAATAACTTCTGGGACTGACTCCTGTATGAAATAACTCAGTGCTGCGATTTTGAGGATTTATTTTAAAACAGATTGTCTTGTTGGGTTAATTGGACCTGAAAGTGTGTATTTGGCAAAATTGCAGCCTGTTTCAATCAAATTTTTCAGGCTAATCAACTGTAGTTTTTACCCAATCGATCACTAAGAAAATTGTGTTGTTTATAACATTGAATAGATTATGCTTTAAAAAACATATTAATCAGTAATTCAGAGAAATTAAAATCCTAAATGCCATGAAAGTGTATCTCTGTGGATGTAATTGATAATGCCTTCCAAATTAAAAGCCTTTATTAGAGTTTCCTTATCTGGTATTGCAGTTTCTCTGCTGTTCACCAGCAAACCTGATTTTATAACTAAAAAAATTAACTGCAAATCCCTGTGAACTGTGGGGTTGGCTTTGGAACAGGGCATGAAATAATTTTTCCATCTTAGCCCGGCGCTCCCCGAAGGTCAGCCTTTCAATTGGGCTGTTACTGTCTTGCTGCAGAGTTTCCAAGCTACGTTAATTTTTGGGCTGCCATTGATGGATGGAGCAGTTGGAATTCTGACACGCAGCAGCCTGGCTGCAATGACCTGCAGAGGCAGATGTCGGCCTCTTATTTCATGCCCGTTTGTCAGAAAGAAAAAACAGCTTTTTTTTTGCTTTTTCTTTTTTTTTTTTTTAAGCACTCCTGCTTTTCTACACGGAGAGAGCACTCGTGGGTGGGTGTGCTCTTGATACACATACACAGGGAGGCGTGTAAAAAATCACATTTATTTAGCATTGCTGGAAAACCTGGTGAAGTCTCTTGAGAATTGGTCAGTGCCCAGGATGGAGGATGTGCATATTCCACAGATTCCAGTATTTTCTGTGCTGCAAACCCATGTGCAGGAATCGTCTTGAGAATTTATTATTTCATAAAAAGGTTTTATTTTGCCCACAGATAAGATGAGAAAATGCACATTGTTCTTTTGTGGTAGCTGGAAATTTACAGTTTGAAAAGAATTTCCTTTGTGAGCTGCTTTTGCAGATTCATGGTACATCAGAAAGGTTTTCTGTTCCCTGTCCAAAATTTCTCTGTGAGGATGACACAGACCCTTATTGGGTGCACTGGGCTGCTCCTTTCATGTGAGAGCCAAACCCTCAGCCAGAAATTAACTCAGGGAGGGAGTTTTTTCATTAAAATATAAAAAAAATCAATTTAAAGGACTGATGCGGACAGAAAAAGCTGAACTTTCCCACTTGGCTTGTACAGAGTCCTGAGGGAAAAGGAATTTATTTGATTGATATGGGTAGAAAAAAATGGAAATATTTAAATTAAAGAATGAAAAATCACTCTAACTGTCAGGGTTAAATGTGAGCAGATCTCAGTGAAGCCTTTGAGTGCCTGTCCTGCCTTTGGACTCTGCCAGGGACATGGAGAGAAGGAATTCTGGGGTGATTCTGTCACCTTAGTGGAGTGAATACAGGTTTTGCCATTGATTTTGATTGGATCAGAATTTTACCTTATGATCTTTTCTTTATTTCATCATTCTCCAACTGAGATTGCTTTCCTTTCCCTAGTAAACTTTAAATCCTTAGTTTTAATTTTGGATCTAATTCTTTCTTTCTAAAATTCATAGAGGACATAGAAAACACAAGGGAAAAAAAGAAACATAACTTACATCCATTGTGGTCTGGCTGGAATCACACAAGAGTCAGCCCATTAATCATAAAGGTATGAAACAGTTGTGCAAATCTGCAGATAAGAAAAAATCATATTGTGTCAGTAATGATGGGTCCAGGTCCGTTTTAGTGGCAAACCCAAAGAATTTTTAAGGTCATCTTTTATCATTAATGTACATTTTAATATTCAATGATCCAAAGTTGTGCCTTGATTTCAAAAAAATAAAGAACTGTAAGTTGTGAAAATAGGAAAAGAGCAGGAGCCTGATCTGTGGGTAATGTAAATAAATAAAAGATGTGTGTTTTTTGCAGCATGTGTCCTTGTCTGCTAAAACAGCATCTCCAGAGATCGTGTGATCCCTGGCACTGAATGCCTGGGGTTTCAAGGCTGGATATTTTAAAGGTTTTTTTCCTGTGTAACTGGAACAGCTAAAGCAGAAATGTGGGTTTGGTGCTGGGATTATTGCATGGGTTTCTTTGTTCACTGCTCTGTGGAAGACAATATTATAAGGACTGACTCTTTTTCAGGGTGTCAGCAGTCTTCAGTTTCTTGTGTCTTTAAAGTGAAAGCAAAAAACGGGGAAATGCTGCTGGTGAACATGGGCTTGGTGCAGGTGGAGAGCCTCAAAATACAAAAAGGAGCAAATGTCTAGGGATGTTGCTAACAGCAGTTGGGCTTCCTAGAAAGTGCACAGAATCCCTCTTTGCAAATTATAATTAGATGTTTATTGTAAAATTGGTACTGAAAAATATACAGGACTTGTTTAAAAATAAAAAGCACTGATTTAATTGTTCTGTGCCTGATAAGAGAAACCTTCTCCCATGGAGAAGGTGCCTTGGGGTTCTTCTGAGCTCTCAGGCTGTGAAGTGTCTGGGCTGTGCTCCCAAGTAAAGGGAATTTTACCTGGGAATTCCAGCACCAACACTGAAAATGGTCGAAGTTGCTGAAATCCCAGCCCAGGAGGTGCTGCAGTGCAGTGACAAGCACTGAGCACACACTTTTCCTTATTGCTGGAAAACTTCTGAGGTGTTGGTGTCCCTAATGTTTTGCCACAGGTGGGAACCCCAGTGTTGCAAATCTCAGGTGTGTTTAAAAACCATTTTATATGGTACTAAAAAGAATGAAGTCTGTACACGAGTGTTTGCTGTGGCAGCTGTGCCTGGTGCAGCCCAGGGCTGTGTCCTTTGGAAGTCCCTTTGTCACTCTCTGGTGCTGGGGAGCAGCTCTGCTTTCCCCTCTTTGTCCATTTGCATGGAATTACCCCAAGTGATGCTGAATGCTGCAGCCTGCTCACAAGGCTTGCCTCAAAGGACAAGTTGTGATTTCTGTTTCAGAAGTCACTGACAGACACTAACAAAGGCCCTTCCTTTCCCATGTTCTGCCTCCTGTTCCCACTGAGCAGCTGAGGACAGGGACCCTTCACTTCACTGATCTGTTGGGTTGAACACTGGGGTGTTAAAGGAGTGAAAAAGGCTGATGGACATCTCTCTCCTCTCAGTGTTTGGAGTGACGGAAGGAAATGGGTCAGTTAAAATTCTCCCTTTATGAGGTTATTACTGTAACCAGATGTTGAGGTTTTCCAAACATGCTCCATGGTTTGTCTTTGCTCTCCAGTGTGAATGTGGAAGCCAGCTACTTTGGGCAGTGTTTCTTAGTGCAAAGCCAGGAACTAAATATGACTGTGCTACTTGAAATGCCAGTTAAAACTGCCTTGGCAGAAATAAACCTTGCTGGATGTGTGGGGGAGTTTGCCTTCTGTTAGGGACAAATGTTCCCATGGTTGTCATCCTGCTCATTCAGAAATCTTACTGCTGCTTTGGCTCACTCTAAGTGCAGGTTGCTGTCAGGTTCAGGTTGGTGTCCTGGGAGGGTGTGGAGCCCTGGGGACAGCAGGGGTGGGGGAGGGCTCAGTGCCTGTCCCCTCTCTACTGGGGTCACTCGTGTGTGACCTGTCATGCCCTGACTGCCCCTCCCACTGCCCTGTCCCTGGTCTCTGCTCACGTTCCTTCCATCACACATTGTCCTCAGGGGTGTCACTCCCAACAAGTGCTGCTGCAGGTATTTTTTTCATGCCAATCACCAACTTGCTCCACTGAAGGCCCAGTGGCACCGGGTTGGTTTGGAAAGGGGGCACAGAAGGGGTTGATGGCACCGCCTTCCTTGGAGATGAAAAGGAAAGAATTCTTTTTGTGTTCAGGAAGAGAGTGGTGGGAGAGCTTTGGGAGCTTTGGTTTGCAGCGTGGATGTTGAGAGATTTTAACTCTCTGGAGTCCTCGAGTGCTCAGTGCTCTTGGCATGTGCTGTGTCAGATCTCCCACGTATCTGCCTGTTATCTGTTCTCATCCTGCTGTCCCTGTCTCTCCTCTCTACAGACAAGGCAAGGAAGGACATTTTTCCTATATCTGCTTGTGAATTTTTTCAGCAATGGTGACACCACGATGTTGTAACCAGTGGCTGCCTGTTTTCTGAACACAACATGCTGTGTTTCTTTCCACAGTCAATCTTTATATGAGCCCACTGCTGCTGGTAAATAAAGAATAAAATTCATTATCAAGGACCACACAGCAAAGTGGGATGATGATTTCTTTGTTAAATTTTCTTGATATAAATCTACCTGAGAAACTTCTCATTTGGCTGATGCAGTGGAGCCAGATCAGAGTCCACTGATGAGCTTTTATAGCCACCAGATTCTGTCATCCTCCCTGTCCATTTTGTTGGACAGGAACTACAGACTGTTCCATGTTCACATGATTCAGGACATGAAACGTTCCCAGCCTTTGGAAGATACAACATTTAAGCAATAGGATCCAGAAAATCAACTTGATAACAAAGATGAGCTCTGAAAAATACCAGGCAGTGTTTGGAGGAGACCAGAAACTGAGTCCTGGATCTGAGACAGGTAGAATGGGGAAGAATAATTAATTATTCAGGTATCATCCATTACTAAAAGTATCCTTTCACCAAGATCTGAGAATTGTCTTGCAGTGGAAATTGTACAATTACCTATGGAGTAAATGGTCTAGTGTACATTCATATGTCAAGATGTGCTTTGAGATGTATGTCAGCACTTTTGTGCAGGAGAGGGAAATCAATCAGAGCCATTCCTGAGCCATCTCCCTGTGCTGGAGCTTCCACGTCCTGTTTCACCTGCTGGGAGTCCATGAAAACTGTTAAGGCTTCCTTGTTTTGCCAGGGCTCCTTCTCCTTTTTCCTACTTTAGTTATTCCCGTGCTGCTCAGGGCTGCCCCAGTCACAGCCCAGGCTCTTGGCCCCAGGAGAGCAGGGCTGAGCACGGGGGTCTCTGGGGGTCCCTGCTGGGTACCCTGGCACTCAGCTGCTGTCTGACACCCTCTGACCTCACCCAGCACAGCCCCAGGAAACCACTGCCCCTGGGGGCTTTGCCTTTGTGGGCTGTTGGCTTGGGGGTTCCTTGTTTCTTCTGGAGCAAATGTCTTTGACTATCCAGCTCCTGTTGCTCAAAGAAATCAAATTTTTTTTTTTCGTACCTCTCTTTGCCTCTCTCTGACAGATTTAAATAACAGCAAGGCTCCTATTTAAAATGATAACATCCAGGAAATTAAAAGTTAAGCCATTGCCTGTCCATAGCTCGGTGTCTCTGCTTTCCCCTCTCAGCAGGGGTGTAAATGAAGGACCAAGCTCAGCCTGGACTTCCAATTTCCTGGCTGCTGTCTCTGTGTATCAAAGGCTGCTGTTGTACACTCTTCATCTCTGGGAAGGATTCATACACAAAATATTATGGAAAACTAGAGAACAGTCAGAGGAGAAATTAAATACTCTGCAAAAGGTTCATATTAAGCTAAATTACCCCAAAGTTTTGTTGAGTATGCAACAAAATTTAGAAACCAAAGTGTTATCATAAAATGCTCATCACTTATGAAGGGATTCCTTAGAGTTTATAATGTCTTCTCTCTCAATAGCTTTGCCTTTGGGAAGTTGAGGAGTTGTGATGGTGTGATCCCCTCTCAGGTCTGACCTACCCTGAATTTGCTCCCCTGGCCCTGGCAGTGCAGGGGGGGACACGAGAGGGGTTCCAGGTGTGGGGAAGGATGTGGGTGCCAGAGCTGAGCTCCAGGGAGAGACTGAATGAGAGACTGCTCAGGAGAGCAGAGAAACAGAGAGAATCAGCAGGTGAAAGGCACAAAGGGCAGGTCAGATTTAAGACTAATGAATCTGTTGCTGCAAAAATGTAATTAAATATTTTATGAGCTCTTACAAAACACTTCAGTTTCTGGTTGGATAAAGGTTGTTGGCCAAAGAGCTTTGGCAGGGCCCCCTCACACCTGAGCTGCACCTGGTTGGCAATCAGAGCTTGCAAAATCCCTTCTCTGTTGCTGCTCCACTGATTCTCCCAATCTGCAGAAGCAAAAGAACAGCTTTTTTTATTGTTTTAAATTCATCATTTGACACACATCTTTTGGTATGAAATTATAGATGAGCTCTCTGTTTTGTATCAATACATTTTTTTTTCTGGTTTGAACTTTACCGAGTATCTGCCCAGTCTGTTCCCTGGTCAGGCTCCTGGCAGGTGCATCTTTCTTTATTGCTGTGAAAAATGGGGTGCCTTTATTCTTATTAAACTCAAAATATCTGAAATGAATTTCAGATTTATACAGGGAAGTCTCGCTATTTGCAGAATGAATCATAAATGCCAGTAATGCAATTTTAAAGAGACGTTTTCTCACAGAAGAAGAAAAATCCTTGAATCTGGATGTCTGGCCTCCCTCTCTCACCAGAGCAGCTGGGGATTTTCTCTGTATTGGTTGTTGTTTTAATACTACAAAGCCAAACAGCAATGGAGAAGAGGAAAATGATGTTTTTTTCTGTCAGTTTAGAAATTTGTGGGTGTTCTGTGTTTGACAGGTGCTGGAGTTATCCTCTGTGCCTAAAACACGGCCAGGCCAGCACAGCAAACCCAGCCAGGGGCAGGGAATGGGAGAGGGAGGCTGGAATTGCTGCTGATTTGCAGGGCCCCCATTGCTCTGTGCTGGGAGTGCTGCCTGGGAATCACAGCATCCCTGGCTGCAGCTGCTGGGCCAGGACAGCACCAGGCACTGCTCCCACTGCAGAGGGGTCTGCACTGCCCACAGCTCCTGAGCACCCAGAGGAACATCTGCACTGCCCACAGCTCCTGAGCACCCACAGGAACATCTGCACTGCCCACAGCTCCTCACAGCACCCACAGGGAACATCTGCACGGCCCACGGCTCCTA
>VZTZ01010973.1:352837-375456 GCA_013400955.1 Drymodes brunneopygia | reverse complement strand
GGCTGGCAGCAGAGCTGAGGGAGGTGAGGGGACAGCACTGCTGGTGGTGACAGCCACGCGATGCCACTCAGGGCTGGGTGGCCACAGCCACCTCAGCTCTGCCTCTGCCCTCCCTCCTCCCCCTCCCCACTGTGAATCTGCACTTCCTCAGACTGACAGAACGCTGGGATATGATCCTTGACTGGAGAAGAACATGTTTTATTTAGTACATTTTGGCTTCATTAATCCTTTCTAGATTCCTCACTCACTTTGTACAGAGAGATGAGATGCAGAGAGAGAAACAGTTCCTGTGTGGCTCTGTGGAAGCCTTTGGGCTGCACGGTGCCAGCAGTGCCAGGGGATTGCTGCCCTGCAGCTGCTTTGCTGTGTTGGTGGGGCCAGTCCAGCACACAGGAACCCCAGGGATGGAGGTTCTGGAAAACCTGGAGCTGGGCTGTGCCCCGTGCCTGCCCCATTCTGCAGCCTGGGGCAGTGCCAGGCTCATCCTCACGCTGCTGTTGGGGTTTTTGTGGCCTGGAGTTGGACAGAGGTTGATGTTAGTGATCACACAGTCACGAAATTTTGGGATGGTTTGGTGTGAAGGGACTTTGGAGCCCATCCAGTCCCACCCCATGCCGTGGGCAGGGACATCTTCCCTTAGGCTGGGTTAAGGTCCCTTCCAGCCCAAACCATTCTGGGATCCTGTTCCTCTATGAAATGCAATGCTGCCCTCCAGGCAGGGTGTGGGTGCTGCCCACACAGCCTGTGCTGAGGATCCATCTGTTGTGCCATGTGGAGTCTGTTGCTTTTGGAGACTGGAATCAGGAATTGCAAATTCTCCTGTGAAGGCAAGAGCCTCCTGGCTGTAAATACACTAGGGTGACACACTGACAGGGCTGCTCAGCTTATTCCAGTCCAGCTCAATCCATCACCCCTTGATTTACAGAGCTGTTCTACTTTTATCTTACTGATTTGCAAATTCTAGTGACCAATTACATTTCAAACATCAGTTATTTTTATTACATAGTTTGTTTTAACGGGGCATATGGAAAAGCCAAGCCCTACTTCTGAGAGCTTAGGCACTGCTTTGAGATACACAGTGAGGATCTTGGAGAGAAAAATGGGGCAGCCCATGGAGCAGTGACAGTTCCCTGTTCTTGGCATGTGCCCATCTTGTTGCTATTCAAGCTCCTTAATTCTGGTGAGGAAAAAAACCTAATAAATCAATTCTTTTAGACAGTGAGACAGAAGTGAATTTCCAGAGGAGTTTCTGATGCTAACCCCACGGTGGGTGCCAGTGCAGTAAAGATGAAGGGAGGTTGAGCTGCACAGGGCAGGCTCAGAGGGAAGGGTGATTGGTGCCTGTTGGGGCAGAGGCTCAAGGTGACACAGGGTGACAGTGGCAGGTGACACATCTCCTGACTTGGGGAAGCAGGGCACTGCCAGGGTAATGCATCATGGCCAAGTGCGAGGTGGGGGATGGATCTGGGAGCCTGCAGGATCCATGGGCAGAAAATGGAGTAACTGGAGAGCCCCAAGGGCAGGGACAGTTCTGGGGCTGGGGTGGGACACGGGCACAGGAGCATCAGGAGCCACATCAGTCATCCTGTTCTTTGGGACAGGCTGTGGGAAAGACAAAACGGGGAGGGTTTCATATTAGGAGCACACTTTGCACTGAAGTAGGATGTGAAAAGCCTTTCCTCCTGGGAATATCCATTACCCATCAAGGCTTCAGACTTCCTTAATTCCTGTTCCTTACTACATTGGAATATCAGTTGCAAAAATGCGAGAACTTCTGTGTGAGAGGTGATATTTCTGTTAATATCCAGGGCACTTAGTACATTGATCTGTGATTTATTGTTAAAATTTGTCTTTCTGTTATATTTTAAAACTTCAAAATAGACTCATCCCACTGCGCTTCCTCAGGGAGCATTCAGGCTGGTTTGCAGAATCACTGAAGGAATGATACCAGGGGGATGAAAGAACTTTGGATGTGTCTTAGAATAAATCCCAAATGTGCATATTTACAAACAGTCATGGATTAGATGCTGAATTAATATCCAGGGTGAAACTGAAACAGTGACACTTTCAAAAAGAGCTGTAATTTCAACATGAAAATTTGCTACTATCACTGGGTGTTGTGTGCCTGGCTGAATGGAAATCTGTAGGATGTAAATTGGGGCCCCATTCTTACCTGTCAGCCACTAGTTTGGAGTTGTGGCATCTCCTCAGGGACAGCAGGGGACAGGAGTCAAAGCTTTGCCCTGCGTGGGGCTGAGGGACCCCCAGCCTTGGGAACCCCTCTGAGCAGCAGCTGTGGCCTGGAGCTGTTCCACAGGGCAAATGTTCTTCCTTACAGAGCACAAGGGATGCTGTTCCCACCCCAGAATGGGCCCATCTGTAGTAGCTGCAGTGTGGAGGAAGCTGGGCAGAGCAGTTTCACAGCAGGAGTTCACCTGCACAGAATTGCAGCAGCTCCAGCAGTGCCCGTGCAGCCCCAGTGCCTCCTTTGTGTGCCAGGATTACTCACCTGCTGGAAAGGTCCAGCCAGTGCCAAAATGACCTCTGTGACTGTGATTTTAAAACTGGAATTATTTTAGGATCCCCCACACTTCAGGACTGTACCAGCACTTGGAGTCAGAGTGGGAAACTGTCCCAAAATTGACCAAGGCAGCTTTGCTGGAGGGTTGTGAAGTGCAAAACACAAGGAAATCCCAGCAGCCTGGGAAAGCACAGAGGATTCCATGTGTTGTTTTGTGATGCTGAGTAGTGGTGGTGATGTAGGTTAAAGAGGAGATGCTTCAGTCCAGGTTTTTACAGCTGCCATTTGGTGGGTGAGACTTTTTTCTGGAAACAGTGACCTGCTCCTGCAGCCCCAGGTTGTTGTCAGGGCTGTCCCATGCACGTGGTGGTAAGATTAGAAAAGACCCTTGATAATTCCTTGGAATGTATTTTTTCAGGTGCCATTATCTGCACTCTTTCTTCACTGTCACTGTTATTGTGCTGCTGCTTTCCAGCCTGGGCCAGGGAATCCTCCTGACCCCCTCTGGTGCAACCTTGCTCTGACTGTTGCACTGAAATATCATTGGCACAGGCTCTAAAAAATGGCTTTTTAAAAATTCCTATGGGAATGTAATTAGTTTTCAAGTTGTCTCAGAGTACAGGAAATGTAAAAATTGGGAATTCTTAAATGACTGCTCTTGAACTTTTAGAACACTTTGTTATGAAAGGAAGAGCATGTGTTGGTTGCATCACAGTTAATCTAAAGTGTATCCAGAGCAGCACAGAATCACAGACTGGGTTGGAAGGGACCTTAAAGCTCATCACTTGCACTGTCCCAGGCTGCTCCAAGCCCCATCTGAGCTGACTTTGGACACCTCCAGGGATCCAGGGGCAGCCACAGCTGCTCTGGGCACCTGTGCCAGGTACAGGAGGTCAGAGAACGCCCTCAGCTGCACACAGAGCCTGTGGCCAGAGAGGACACGTGTGGGATTCCAGATCCTGCACTCACCAGCTCTGACTGCTTCACTGACTGCATTTTAAAAGGATCAGGGGGGTTTTACTGTTGGGGGAACATACACAAAATCTGTCCTTCCTAGGCAAAGTGTAAAGCTGCATAAATGAACTGCCCAGAATGGTGTGGAGACACTGGCACCCTGCACGCTGGGAAAATACCCTCCCTGCAGACAGCATCCTGCATGCTGGGCATGCATTTTAAGGATATTTTAAGGAAAAAGCTGAATTCCAGTCTCGTTTCTAGGAATACAGGCAGGGCAGAAGGTCTCAGTGCTTTGGACTCTTCAGTAATTTTTTGCTGCCTATGTTCTTATAATGTAATTTATTGTGAATGTTATAAGGGAGGACTGGAATCAAAGCAACTCAACTGTCTGGAGACATGCATGTTAAAAATCCCAAAATGGGAAGGATGTTGCCTGGGTCACTGCCCATTTCACAGCCCCTGAGCAGGATGTGAGAATGCTGCTTACGGCAGAGGCTTCACTTGCTTTTCTCCCTCTCCTTTGTAATAATTCTTTATCCAAATACTCACAGTGAATGAAACCTGCTGCAGCGACAGTCACATTATCTATTCTTGCCCACTCTCCAGGTCCTTTGGTTGTCCTAATGTCTACTGTGGTGAGGGGTAAATATTTGACCACTCTGCTCGCCATTGCCTCGGCGGCTCTGAGTGACCCTGCATTAATTAGTTGGGAATTTCGGGGCTTTGAATCTGATTGAATCAAAATATTGTTTTTACAAGTTGATGAAGGCTTGATTGATGTGGGTTCTGCTGATTCTTGAAAGGATTAAATTGTATGTACAGATTACAGAGTCCTGCCTGTCACTGCTTAAATGGGAATTGTTTTTTAACAACGCCAAGAGGAAACAGTGTTTTCCTTTAAATCAGAGAAAGAAAGAAGTCCCATGGTTTCCCAAGGTCTTGCTCTCCCTGTCTTTGTGAGCGGTGTATTTAATTCAATCTAAAAATAATCTTTTCAGGCTTGATCTGTGCTTCCCTTCTCCTCCAGCTCTGCTGTCCTGCACCCTGGTCATAGCAAAGGGGATATCTGGGTGCTGGGCTCAGAGGTGGCCCAGGAGCATCTGCTGCTGGCCCCTGGATTCTCCTGGACAATAGCAGGAACATCTATCCAGTCTCTTAGACCTTCCTTTTTACCAGAGGAAGGGCGCTCATGGGACTCAATAAATGGCCTGAGGAGAATAAAGGGAGATGGAGTGACAGTCACAAAGCAGTGGCTGCCAGAGCAAAGCCCTGCAACTGTTGGAGAAGGGGGAGATGCCGAGTGGCTGCTCCTGAAAGGAGGACTCTGGGCAATGTGTCCCTTTCTGCACACAGGGGGTCTGTGGGGTTTGTCTGAGGGCTTTAGAAAGCCATAATCTGATTTTACTGTAAATCTATTACACTGAAAAATGGCTCATTCCTCGAGACTCTGCTCTGTGATGGATCAGCCCCAGTAAAGAGAGAACCAGGAAAACCAAAGCAATCTGGTGCAGGACCTGCTTGGAATTGCTGCTGAAAATGCAGGTGATCATTTCCTGAGTTCCTTTGCATTTGCTGCTGCCAGGGAGGCTGTGGGAGCAGAGGGGACTGGGGCTCCTGCCCCCTGCCCTGGGGCACACGGGCCTGACAGTTCTGCCTAAATGTCATCGTGTAGCCTCAGTGTAAAAATGGCAGGAAACCTTCCCACGTGCCCATGACTTGGTAAACAAACAATAAATCTCACTCTCTGGTTCTGCTTGCTGCAAGAACAACATTTGTGAACAAAAACTCTTACAAAAATCACGGAAGCTGTGAGTAAAAATTAAAGTCTAGATGAAGTGAGGACTGATAGAGTGAAGTCAAACAAGAGATTGTTTTGTAGTGGTAGAGGAGGGGAAAGGTAAAGCAGGAATGAGAGGGAGAAGGAAAAATTTTTTTTTACTTTTCAAGGCAATTAAAACCTCTGTTTTGAATGTGGGGTCAAGCATTCTTTTTGTGGCCACCATCTTCCTAGAAGTTCTCTGGGCAGCAAATTGTCCCACTGTTCCTTAATGTGTCTTATTTCTTGAGAATATGCTTTAAATAATTTTTGATTAATTTTCACATGCTATTACAAAATGGAGATGAATATCACGTGAACAGATTTGGTTTTCTTCATTTTATTTTAGGGCTCTGCTTACAAAAGTGCCACTTAATATCATTTCTGGTGATGTCCGAGGGGCAGTGAGCCTTGTGGATAGAACTGCACCTTCCTGCTGCTGTAAAATCCAAACCCATCAATTACTCTTGGTCTGTTATATCCTGGGCATTCCTCCTTGCTGGGGATCTCCATCTGATTGTGTTTGGGTCAGATTTGGGTGTTTTCCTGGAGAAGTGTGTGTGTGCAGGAGCCTCTGAGAGCTGTGCTTTGTGAGGACCATGCTGGAGATGAGCTGGCAGCTCCTCCGTGGTGTCACTGGGCTGCCTTTGGGGCAGGGGTTTGGGTTCCCAAGTGCAGGAAGGACAGGTTTCCTTCTCTGCCCACGGTGTCATGTAGCAGATAAATGCCAGCCTGGATTTTAGGATTGCTAAAGGAAACACTTGAGTGATGTGAAATAAAACAACCTGGGGAGTCTCTTCCCAATGGAAACTTCCATGGGACTAAATTTCTGATAATGATGGTGAAATAGAGTTCTTGGGGTTCAGAACTTTTCCCATTAAATTCACAAATATTCATCGCCTGGCTTCCAGCAGCCCACAGGAACCATTAATTAATAGAGCTGTATTTAACAGAAAGCTCTTTTAAAGGAGAAACAGAGGAATGGCTGCAGCCCCGAGCCCGTGGCCACCCCAAAGCCTGACGGGCACCGTGGGGCTGTGGCACAACCAGGACAGGAGCAGGGGCTGCTCCTCCCAGGAGCCCCCAGCAGCTGCACTCAGGCTCTTTGTGCTCTGAGCACTAAATCATAGCAGGGTCATTTTGTGAACAAACCCAAAGTGCTCTGGAAAGCAGCGCTGTGCTTTGGGGCTGGGTTTCTGCCTCTCTTTAATCCTGTCAGGATCCTGCGTGTTTCCCCGGTGTCATCCTGCTCGCCAGCCAGTCACAACACCCCGAGTGGGGAAAGGGTGTGGGAACCTGCTTCCATTTTAGCTTTCAGATGTGTTTTCTGCCAGGCAGAGCTGTGCAGAGGCTCTGCAGGTGGCTCTGTGCTCTGCCTTTAACCTGCATGGTGCATTCACAGAATCCCCTTGGAGCCAGCAGTGCCAGTGCCACGGTCCCTGCCCTGAGCCCAGACCCTCTCAGCCGCTGCCTCTGAGTGTCCTTTCCCCTCAGCATCACAGGCAGGCTCTGGGAAATAGTTTTGTTTTGTACTTAGATTTGTACAAGACAGACACTGGTGGTATTTACTGATTTAAGGTATTGCCGTTGATCATTTTCGTTAAGCAAATTGCCATGAAAAATGAGCACTGAGTGATTTTCATCCAGTTTTTGTAACCTTGGCTTTATTCAGTGTATTTTCCTAATACATGTATGTGCTCAGATCTGTGTAACAAACAGTTCTGAAAGATAGCAAGGGACTTTAATAACAAATAAAAGAGCACTTCCCATTCAGCTCTGAATTGCCCACAGCTAAATTCAAGGGAACATATCTGCAGCCCGAGCGAGCAGGCAGGGATGGGTTTAATCATTTAACCTCGGCATTACGAGCCAGGACGTTTGAAAATCCAGAGCGTGGGCTTTGCTTATTGCTTGTATGAATCACGTCCCTTTAGTGCAAAAAGCACCCCCGAAAGTGGCGTTCCCCTGCTAATGGGGGGCTTGATTTCCCTGTTTGTCAGGCTCACCCTCGGGAAAGAAAGGGAGAAGAACAGTGAAATTGTTTAAAATAAGAACATTTAATTTCTGTCAACAATTTGTTAATTATTGCTTTAAAAGAGAAGCTTCAGTGTGTCAGTAAATAGTGCTACAAAAGGCTTTTTAAGAGATCCCAAATTAAGCTGCTAACATTTCCCATTCTCAGATACCCTGATTAGATTAAATTATTTCTCCTGATTTTGCTCCCGAGCGAGCTGTGTCTGGTCAGATCAGAGCAGCTCAACGAAATTACAGACAAACAGCGGCTGAGGGCAACGCTTGCACTTGGATTCAAACAGGGGAGTGTCAAGGTTCTCATTTTATGCAATATTTACTGAATTAAAATGTCTTAGAAATGTAAAGGCTTCGATATTTTCTGCCTTTCCTGTGGCAAAACACTGTGTTTAGAGTATTCTTCATTTTTGCTACTTGGGATAAAAATGAAATGACAAATGTCCAGCTTGAATAGCTGCTTGTAAGCTGTTAATGAAAATAGTTCCTAAAGTTTAAAATTGAACCAAGTCTAATTAATAGCAATATCTGCCAGACTCTTTTACCATAAAGAACAGAAAAGCAAATCATTTTAACCAAGTGAAACAGAGTCCAGAATAAAGGTTTAGTCAGGGCTGCTGTTTTAAAATGGAAATGTTGTTGATTTCATTTGTCCTGTTGTAAATACTTCAAATCCAGGATTTTAACACCATTACAGAGAATTCACATCATGGTTTCAATCCTAAAACCCCTTGTGCTCTGCAGCAGGAGGCTCTGACTTTCGTTCTGAACTCAGGGCTATTATCAAAATTAGAAATGTCATTTTCTCCATTATTTTAATGGAAAGTTACCTTTGGAAGAATAAGTCCATTTTGACATGATATAAATGTTTTAAAATAAAAAAGCATTGAGGGAATCACAGAAACATTTTAATCTTAATTATTCATAAATAGCTACCTCAAGTCCATTTGAACAAAATGTCAGTTGACCAAGAAACATGCTTATTTTGCATGAGAAAAAAGGATATTTGGGCTGTAAGAGGAGGATTTATCAATGTAGATTTAACTTAAAATGAAACCTGCAAATCAGAACCAACCATCTATCATGAAAGTGCATTAACCTTACAGCATTTGCTGCTGAAAATTCAGCAACATTATGAAATTTTTAACTCTAACTAAAAAGGAAATGGCAAAGGACTCCTTTTATTTATCAAGAATTTAGCAGGAATTTTTTGATAAATTGATCTGAAATATTTGGAGTAGCTTGATCTGAAGGGAAAAAAAAACCATTTAAAATGTTACAATGATAAAGTTTTGAAATATAACTAACACTTGTAAATATTTGAGCAGCTTTGTATTATTTTCCCCTGCCCTGCCCTTGAGAACAGAAGTCTCCAATGGATGTTTTGATATACTGGGCACTTTGCACTTAAACATTTCCTTTCTATAAAGACATCTAGAAAAAGACATGCCACTGGATTGCTAAATGCATTTTGCAGCAATTGATTGTTTTGTTCTTTTTAAGTATGCAGATTAAAGTAATAAAAAAGGACTTTTTGGAGTTGGGGGAAGAATTAATTGTTCCTTTCAGCCCCTCTAGAACCCATAATTCCTGTGTTCATGCTGCCCTGCATGGCTGCTGCTGTGTTTGTACATCCAGGTTTCATTGGCAGACCTAATTTCAGGATACATAATGCATGATTTTGAAACCAATTTGTTATTGTAATAAAATATTTTTCGGAATGCATGGTGGTACTGGAGAGGAGAATGTTAAATTATACATGTATTGTGGCCGGGCGCATTCATTTCGCTCGGTGTGCAGGTGAATCTCCCCGTGACCTTGGCACTCGCGGGGTAGCTCAGAATAACAATCGCATCCAGGATCGGAAATCCCACCATTTCCAAATATTAACAACTTCTTTCAAAGGAAATGCTGATTTCAGCAGTTATGGTAATGGAACATCAGTATATCTTTCAGAGAACTTAAAAAAAAAAAAAAAAAAAAAAGAAAAGGCATGATCTTAATAGGATTAAAAGCCAGGCTTTTTATTTCCAAAATGCTAATTTGTTTTCTGCATTCTGTTTTCATAGCAGGTCTTGTTAGGCAGCGCGCTGGGATCTAGAGGACACTGAGAGCTGCCAGAAATGCGTGGGTAATGATAGGAAAGCCACATAAAAGGTTTCTTTCTGATAGAAATTCTCTATTCCTCACCAGCCCGTTTCCCCTGCCTGCAAGTTGGTTGGAGAAGCCAAACACAGCGAGGCTGGGGAGGGCGAGGGGAGAGCGTTTCGCTCTCTGTGGCTGTTTTGTGTATTCCGCATTTGTTCCTTCCCCATCACGGAGCAAATGTTGGTCATTAGAGGTGCATTAATTGCAGGAGCCCGTGACCCACGCTGGGGCGATGTGCCGAAGTTGGGCTGTGCAAGCCCGAGCAGCCCGAGGCACCTGACATCCATCCCGTAATCTGCTTATCCTTTCACGGGGCTCTCCCAGCGCCATTCATGCCGAGCAGTGGGGTGTGCACAGGAGGCCACAACACCGATAATAATTCACCATGTAATTTGTTTGGAGATTCCTTTGATAGCTTTCAGAGCCGGAGCATCCTGCGGGAGCGCGGGGCCTTTGGAGGCGCTGGGGCCGGGCCGGTCCGTGCGGGCTGTGCCGTGCCCGGCGGGACGCGGGGACACCCGGGGGACACCCGGGGACACCCGGGGACCCGGCCTTTGTGCGGCCTCTGCTGCTGCTGCTGCTGCGCCTGCCGCGGCCCCCAGCCCGGGCTGCAAAGCCGGGGACAGCCCTGCAGGTTGATGAAAACCATTTGCAGCAATCAAGAGGGGCGCAGGTAATTTTGGAGGCAGATTTGTTTTGTAAATGAGGTGTTCCATTTGGGCAGCAGCACACCTGGCGAGCAGGGCTGTGCTCGGGACAGCTTGCTTTAATTCCCTGCCACTTAGGGGATATTTCTTCAGCCCACAAACTGCCGTTTTAATGCCTTCGTGGAGGCATAAAACATAACAAAAATTCAGGGATTTTATATTCCCAACTTCAAAACTTTCATCCAAAAGGGAAAAGGATCAAAAGGGAAAGGTGGTGCGTTTCATGTTCTCTTGTGGTTTTAATACTTGTTAACTGACCTATAAACTGAGTTTTCCAAGTAAGGAAACGTGAGGGAATTTTATTACAGAAAAATCCACTGCGAATCATCCCCAGCTGCTTGCAGAGATAGGAGAGACTTTTCCACTCCTGCTTTCAGGGTGATGTATGCCGTCTCCTCACCTTTCCTTTGTTTCCGTACGACATTGTGCATCCATGGCCGTATTGCTCTTTTTGTTTACCGTGTCTCTGAATATTTTTTCTCATTTAGAGGAGCTGCTTTGGGCTTTCTTTTTCAGCTAAAGGAAAGAGAATCACATCACATCATGTTATTTTTGCCTGATTATTTCTTCTGAGCAGGCCAGTTTGTATCATCTTGATGCTTACAAGTACCTTGCACGTCCTTGGATCCAAAGGACTTTTCGAATCCTGGCTGTTAAGATTTCACAGGTGATCATGGAGCCTGTTGCTGTGTTATGTATAGGATTGTATCTGGAAGTGGAAGTAGAGGTGCTGGGAAACTTCTAAATCCTTAGTTCTGCGAAAAAGAATTGTAATTATTATTAGGATGGTAAACGTGATGAATGCATTGAGCGAGGCAATGCCTAGAGAGAGGTGTCTGGGAGCCTTCAGGCTGAATTTTTCTGATCAGCATGTTGTGTGTTCTGTGTGTGCCCAGCACAGGAACCCTGGCAGGGGCCTCGGCTACCACTGTAATGCGGAATATAATAAATCATAATAATGGACAAACCATGTTGCTGTTGGAATGCACGGCCTTCTGCTGAGCACTTAAAATGGTTGTCGGGGAACGCCGGCTCCGTCAGTGCCGTAATGGCAATCACAGCAGTTGGGGGAAAAACGCTGTAACGCCGAGAGAGCTGAAGCATTCAAGAGCCCCTGTTTTGTTTTGAATAGAGAAGCAGGAGGGAAAGGAAATTACCTGAGCTGTACCCCCAGGTCCCTGCAGAACTGCAGGAGGCACCAGGAGAGATGTGCGGCAGGAGCGGCTCCGTGGCACACAGGGCTGCCTGACCCGAGCATTGTCAGCATCCTGAAAGCTCTGAGATCAGAAAGAAAAGAGCAAATGCAGGGCTGAGGTTCCTTCTGCAGAGAGAGGAGGGCTCTCTGTGGCAGGCAGTGCCCACTGTGGGGATGGGAGGCCGAGGCTGGGCCGTGGCTCCCATCAGAGCCGTTCCCAGGGGTTTTTCCAGCACATTCCCATTCTCACTGTGCTGTTCCAGTGATCCTGCAGCAGCAAGGGTTGCTACAACACCAAATATATCTGTTACTTTTCATGGCATGTGCCATTTTTCAGAAGCAGCAAATTCCGAATTTTTCAAGTAGGGAGTTTTATTCTATTTTTCCTCTGGCTCAGGCGACATGGAGGTTCATTTGGGTTATTAGCAAAAAGAGTTGGAGCTGCAGCTTATGTAACAGCATTTGGGGTAATTACCTGAATTAGGAATTGTTCTTTTCTCATCAGTTCCACGTGTAGCAAAGTGTTCCAGGCCCGTAAGTCATGTCAGTGGTTTCAGACCTGCAGGTTTATGTCGTATCAGGACAGCCACGGTGTTTGCAGGAAGGATTTTCTGCTTATCTGTCTGTGCTGGTGTGGGAGCTTTGCTACGGGGCGGATTCTCAAGTATCACTTAACATCAATCCATTTCCTTAAGATGGTTGATAAGGTGGTTTGTATTTCACAACTAATAAATAGGCCACATCTCTTAGCGAGGTTTTGAAAAAAAGCCAACCAAAGGCTCTGCACCCAAGTTTTTGTTACACCTGCATTTTCCCCTCAGAGTCCTGCTTTTGGAGCTGTGTGGTATTTTGGGTATCGAAGACGAGCATTTTCTCATTCTGCTGGGATTCTGTGCTGGGTCTGTGCCTGGCTGCTCTCGTTCCTGCCCATCCAGGATTTCTGTGTGTGCTGTGCAGGCACCTGCACACTGAAGCCAGGTTTGAAGTGGGGCCAGAGGGACCAGGGCACCACGGGAAGTGCTTTCAGCAGCAAACTGCTCTGACTGAGGAATTCTTGAATTCCATTAATTTCTGGCTGATTCCCGGAACCACGCAGAAGGATCTGCACTAAGTCTCAACTACTGATTTGACTAATGCTTAGTTTTACAGGTCCCTGTTTTGTGGAGGTGCTCATAGGTGGTTTCCCTTAGATGTTCAAAAATAACTGTGAGGTTGGACAGAAATTTGACTTTTCAGGTTTGATATTCCTCAGTTCTTCCTCAGTTATGTTGAACTTCGGTCTTATGTGGGGCACAGAGTATTCTCTTCTCATTTTTCAAAAGAGAAGTATAAATACATTTCAGGGTACAGAAGAGGCACTGAGAACTGTAGCTGTCATTCAGTAAGGCAGAGCAGAGAAAAAGGCCATCTCAACATACCCAGAAAAAAATGGAAGAAAAAATGTTGAAATGTAGAAGCTTTCACAGTCAAATACACTGCTGAAGTGTCTAAGTAAAAACATGATGAGTAAATTTTAATTCAGCTGTGGTGGGTTCGATCCTCATTGCTTCTGGGTTCACTGCATGGAAGTTTTATTTTGTTTTATTTTATTTTATCTTTCTTGTTTAGAGAAAACAGAAATGCTGTAAGAGCACCCCAGGGTCACAGTGGCTGCTTACTGTGGGCTGTGAAAGCTCGGCTGGTATCTCACCGTCCTTTACAGAGGAAAGACGAGGAAAAAGGTTTCTGACAGACAAAACCAAATGGGTTTTTTCCTCGAGATGAAAAGTAAAATGTAACAAGCACATTTAATTTCTCCCCTTCTAGGCGGCGTTTAATAAAACGGCACCCTGCAATGGGAACAGATAATGTTTGTCTTATAAAACCCAACAGCCAGTTCCCTTTTTAAACACAGATCCGCTGGCTGGGCTTTGTTGTGGGCCGGGGAACTGACAAGTTTGCAGATGCTACAGCTTGTTACCTAATCAGAGCCAGATGCTGCTCCCCGGCGACTTTCTCACTGTCACCAGCGAGGGGACGGCCGCGATTCACCACGGGCCCGTCTGTGCCGGGAAGTCTTGCTGTATTTTTTGTTATCTTGAGTCTCTGTTTGTTTTTAATTTAAGGGGGTTTGCGCTGGCCGAGATAGAGGCGGGTGAATGGGAGAGGTAATGTGAGCGAGGCTGATGGCCACTGGACATCTGTTTAAATTCAGCAGTCAGGCACACAGAGCAGCTCTGTGCCTTTAGTTTGTTGTCGGGAAATGGCCTGCAGCAAAATGGGAGTATTTGATTTGAGAATTCATTAGATAATTCTGTACGTTATACTTCAAATAATACATAGGCCTGAGAGAATGTTTTAAGTAAAATTAACCATCTCACTGTGGCTGCGGTGGGTGTCAGGCACGGGGGCACGGGGAGGTTCCTGCCCCCTCTGAACTGCAAATCAACTTCAATATTCTGGCTGCCTTCTTAAAAAGGTAGCAAAGGAATTTGGATTCTAGGAAGGCAGGGTGGTTTGTCTGGGATCATGATTTGGTTCAGCACCTTTTGCAGCCCTTTTCTCTCTCCCACCGACCGGAATGCTCAGTGCTTCACGCCGCTATCAGCGGTGCTTGGGCGCTGCGGGTTTAATTGACTTGTTACCATCTGCTCTGGAAATGGGAACTTTGCAGCTCACGTGCACTGTGGTGTGCGTTTCTTGGGTTAAATACCGTGTGACAAGAAAAGGGGCTTTCCCTCCCCATGCCCGGTGATGCCAGGAGTGTCAGGCACTGCACAGCCACAGAGATGTTTGTTCTCGGAGCTGCGTTCATGTGGAATTATCCTCGTGCTAAAGCACTGCCATGTGAAACGCTCAGGAGTTGCTCCTGTTTACAGAGGGATCTGCTTTCTTTCTTTCTCTCTAGAAGAAACCTGTTATGCAGTGGGTAATAAAACTAAAAATAAAGATCAGAGCCAATGGAAATGCTGTAATGTTTCTCGGCAGAAGCATTAGAAGCTGCCCATAAACCATGAGGCATTCAGAAATTTGCACCCTATTACTGTGCCCTGCAGCCCCTCTGGAATCTCTTTTCTCCAGCAGATTTGTTGTATTCCCAACACCTCTGCACTGTAGGTTGTGCCTCTGCGCCTCCAGCCCCTGACACCCCGCGGGGGGGATTTGTCCCGGGTCCTTCACGCTGCCACTGCTCCAGGGTGAGTTTGAGCTCAGCCCCTGCCTTCCCCCGAGCCAGGAGAGGGGCTGGAATATGCAATGGTTAATGAGCAGCTTGGGAGAAGCCTTGGTTGGATCTGTGCAGCTGAGAGGAGTGGTAACTCTGATTTATCTTACACTGAGGTCGTATTTAGGACTTTTAAGCTGTGCTTTCCCAGACCGTGCACCATCTCATGTTCTGCCCTTTGGGGTTCTGTTGGTTTGTTTGGGGTGTTTTGGGTTTTTTTTTTTTCCCCCAACATTTTGTGCTGCTATCTTTTCTAGAAAGCTGTTTTATTTCCAGGATTTATTTTCCCTTTGACATCTTAAATAGCTGATGTTTTTCTGTGTACATCTGGCTACTGGATTCAGAGAGGTCCCTGAGCCAGAATCCATCGTGAATCAGCGCGTGCCTTTCCCCACTCGGTGATTTCACAGCCGCTGTTCTTTGCAGAGAGGCTCCACTCTCAAACAAACCCCATCTCTGGAGAGAGCTGGCAGGAGGAGCGAGGAAGGTTTGCAAACTCATCCTCCCCAAACAAATCCCCCTGAAGAGTTAAATTAAGTCACCTCCCGAGCGCTGCCCTTCCCTCCGGCACCCTGAGCCCCCGGGTTTTCTCGGGAGAACAATAAACCATCTTCTCTTCTTTTGGTGCCTGTCCAGTGTGGAAAGAGAAAGATGAGGTCAAAGTGGCAGGCTGTACAGCTTGCTTTTGAGCCAAACAGATGGTGAAGGTTAAGTGACAGCTCTGTGACTGCCTCTTTTGAAGTAATTGGAGATAATTTGTATTTTGAATCAGAACTTGACCACTGTCAGAAGGGAAGAAGGTTAATATGTAAACGATTTTACATTAGCCCCTGTTTCTTGGGATTTTTGCTCCCTCCCACCCCCCCTTGGATTCTTGTTTCTATAATCCTTGCTCCAGGCTATTGGTAAGATTGTCTTTGAGCTCGGTGTGACTCGGCCTAGGCTGCAGTTGTTATGAAAGCCAACAACAGCTTATTAAGGCCAGGGATAATCTCTGCTACTGATGCATTGTTGCTTTCCTGCAGTCCAGTGATGGCTTGGAAACAAGACTGGGTACGCAGTTCTAACTGGGGAGGTTGGCAGAGAAATAGCCAAAATATATCTTGTTTCTGAAGCTGGACCCATTTTGCATTATTCTGTGTGGTTAAGAAGCTCCCTTGAACTTCTCTCATGATCAACAATGGAAATTTGATTTGGGCTTCCTTTTGTCCACTGGGATATTTTTTTGGCTTCGAGCAGACTCGTGTTTATTTGCTCAGAGTACAGAATATACTGCATGTGTTGTGTTTGCTGATGCTTTCCTGGTGGGAAGTGGAATATTTCTAGAGCCTGATTTCAGAGTGGTAGAGAGGAGCTGCCAAGTTGCTTCCACAGCTCCACCCTGCTCCTACAGGTTGTGCTCAAGAACCACGTGCAAGAGCAAGTGCTGATGTGCTGGAGTTTCTGTACCCAGACCTTTTTTTCTTTTTTAATGTGAGAACTGAAAGGACCTTCTAGTGAAAGCACCTGTAAAGTCACCTTCATGCAGTGTCCCCTGTAAGGAAAACAGAATTCAGATCCTGCAGCTTGGATTTCTGGATGAATTTAATGTAATGTAGCAGTTGTTAGGCAGAGACACCTGAATATGCTGGTTGGGAGGTAACTTGGGCCTTTCCGTGGACTGTAGTCCTAGAATATAGAATATTTTGGCTTGGAGGGGATGCCCAAGGATCATCACAGTCCAGCTCCTCACTGGGAGATCAGTAGCTGGATTATTTTGTCCTGGCCCAAATCTTGCATACAGAACTCAAGAGATGCTGGTGAAGAGGCCACCAATGCAGAAAGTCTGGGGTATTTCTGTGCTTTTAAGTGCTGTTTTCTCAGAAGCAGAGAAGGCAATATTGTATTTTATTCACATACATCAGGTTGATTATGAAACACATTTTTTCACAAACTTGAAGAAGAAAAAGGAGATACTGGCTTGTTATTTCTGCCTTTTTCTTAACCAGGCAAAGTAAAGAAATGGTTGCAAAACCTTTGGAAGCATTCAAGTACCTCGGTGACTTTCATCAGATGTTCTCTGTACAAGAAAAAGAAAAAAAATCGTTCTATCTTTTTATTTTTACTTTGCTTTAATCTTATTTGATGATGTCTCAACAGGCTGGGACATGCTTTCTTGGATGGCAATTTCACTGCACCATATGTGTCTCTCACTAGATAGCAGAGTGAAATGAGTCTTGGCAGGAAGAGAACTAAACACATCGACAAAGAAAAGAAAAAAATTATTTACTTAACTCCCTGTTGCCTGCATACATTTTTCCCTGGGACTGCATCTGATACAACAGTGCAAAGTTGGCTTCCTATAAATGTGTGTCTGAGGCACAGTCCCACATTGATCCTTCTTTCTTGCAGTCCATGCTGGTTGTTTGGGTAATCCTGATTTGAATGTTTCAGTAGCTAGCAGTGACCAAGCTAAGAAAAAAGAAAATCTGGTTTTACCTGTGAATTTATGTTGCTTGTGGTCTCAGAGAGAGAGCTGGTCCTTACTTGGCTCCCAAACTGACTCAGTGGTTTGCAGGAAGAAATAAAAGCAATTACCAATATTAAATTCCTGGCCAAGCTGGGCATTCTTCTGGTGAGCTCCAGGCCTGGTTTAAACTCTGTGGGGAACAGGAGCAGGATCAGGCCAGGCTCAGCCCCACGGGCTCCCAGCAATGGAGGGAGATTATGGATATTTATTGTGCTTGAGAAAAGATTCCAGTTTGGGCTGATAAGTTTGGAAAATTTACCCTGGATATATTTCAAAGTAAGGACAGGGAATCTCTCTGGGTTGAAATAGTGGAAGGTGTGTTTGAATGTTATGATCAATCAACCAAGCCAAACATTTTGTATTTGAACACAGGCGTGGGATAAATGACACGGTGGTGCCAGGGCTGCTCTCCCAGTCTGTGCCCCAGTGCCAGGGGTGGGGTCTCAGCCACAGTCCCCACTCACCCCAGGAAAGGCCAACCAGCCCTTTTTAGTGCAAGGGAAGCTGCACGAGTGCATTTCTGACTCCGTGTTCGAGGGTCCCGCACTGGGTCGGGTGGTGTTTGCACTGGCTCAGGGACAACTTCTGAACCCTTGCTAAAATCTCCATTTGTACACTTGGATATTTGGGAGGAAAATCAGTACAGGTTCTGCAGTGACCTTGCTGGTTAGCATGGAAGTGTCTGGCAAAAATGAGAATGGAGGAACACGCAGGTGATTTGCAACAGATAAAATGGAAAAGGAGCAAGCAGGTTTATGGTGTTTGAGGAAATTTGCAGTTATAAACAATGGAGTGGTCACATATGATTTTAGACACCACATGAACAGATAGGAAAGGGGGAAAAAGAATCTTTGAAGCATGGACAGTGTAGAGATTCCCACAGAATCCCGGTGGGATTCACACCAGGTGCAGCACACAGGTAACTGTGTGTGCACACAGAGCAGAACTGGCTGGAGAGAGTTTCACAGGGCTGAGCTGTGCTGTGCAGGGAAGGGCTTAACAGTCAGGTGGACATGAAAATTCAGATTGTGTGCATGCAACCTTTGGGGTTTTATTATGTACTTAAAACTATTTTTCCTTTGTGCTCCTTCTAACTAAAGTGGTTGGAAATTTTTTTTTTAATCCTTTTTTCACAGTATCTTTTCCCAAGGTTGTAGCTGTTTTATAGTATATAAACTGACTGTCACAGGGAGATCCCAGTGATTGCTGGAATGTAATTGCTGTGTAGGTTCGGGGGTCAAAGGTCTGTTCTGTCTGGTGAAGTTTGGAGTTTTCTGCTCCTCCCCCTGTGGCCAGTGTGACAGAGCCCCGGCAGGGCAGGGCTTTGTGCACACACACAAGGCCGGCTTTTGGTGTTGCAGCCCCTCCCTGGGCGGTGTCGGTGGGCTCGGGGCCGTGGGAGTGTGCCCTGCACAGCAGGAACGGGCCCCGCACTGCAGGAACGGGCTGTGCTGCCCTGCCCTGCGCTGCCCTGCCCTGCCCTGCCCTTCCCTTCCCTTCCCTGCCCTGCCCTGCCCCGCTGTGCCAGCCGGGCCCCGCACAGGAGCACCACTCGCTTCTCCAGGGGCCTCGGGCAGGCCACAGTCCCTGTTCTGCCCCTGCCATTCCCCTGATTCCACAAAATCCTGACCTTCATGGTTGGCAGCGGGTGCTGGGCTCAGACCTTTTCCTGCTGGTATTNTTTGAAGCATGGACAGTGTAGAGATTCCCACAGAATCCCGGTGGGATTCACACCAGGTGCAGCACACAGGTAAATGTGTGTGCACACAGAGCAGAACTGGCTGGAGAGAGTTTCACAGGGCTGAGCTGTGCTGTGCAGGGAAGGGCTTAACAGTCAGGTGGACATGAAAATTCAGATTGTGTGCATGCAACCTTTGGGGTTTTATTATGTACTTAAAACTATTTTTCCTTTGTGCTCCTTCTAACTAAAGTGGTTGGAAATTTTTTTTTTAATCCTTTTTTCACAGTATCTTTTCCCAAGGTTGTAGCTGTTTTATAGTATATAAACTGACTGTCACAGGGAGATCCCAGTGATTGCTGGAATGTAATTGCTGTGTAGGTTCGGGGGTCAAAGGTCTGTTCTGTCTGGTGAAGTTTGGAGTTTTCTGCTCCTCCCCCTGTGGCCAGTGTGACAGAGCCCCGGCAGGGCAGGGCTTTGTGCACACACACAAGGCCGGCTTTTGGTGTTGCAGCCCCTCCCTGGGCGGTGTCGGTGGGCTCGGGGCCCTGGGAGTGTGCCCTGCACTGCAAGAACGGGCCCCGCACAGCAGGAATGGGCCCCGCACTGCAGGAACGGGCCCCGCACAGTAGGAACAGGCCCTGCACTGCAGNGGAGCAGCATCCACAGGACCGGAGCAGGGCACAGAGTGTGTGAGGTGGCACCTTCCACAGAGCCGCTCTTTCGGGCACTGTGACCCCTCCCGGTGCCCACAGGTCACTGCCAGGGCAAGAAAGACTTAATGAAGCTGTGGGAATGACACAGACTCGGGAATTTCCACAAAACCTCTGGCCATCCAAAGGGGAAGGTGCCCCGAGAGTCAGTGAGGAGCGTCCATGCCCCTTGTTTGCAAAGGCCTCTTCTGCTCCTCCTAAATGAAAATATTTATATGAAATATACATCGGTTGTATTCCTAAATATTCGATGTGGAAATTGATCCGTGCAGCGATCCCTGCGCAGCTGCTTGAAATGGAAATGCAGCGGGGGAGATGTGAGGGAAGCGGAGCACAAAGAGGAGCCGTGGGTGAAGCTCCGGGCAACGGCGCCGGCTCCCCTCTGCCTGCGGGCTCCGCATCCGCGGGCCCGGGGAGCCACGGCCCTGCAGCCGGGAGAAACAAGAGCCCTCTCACTTAACTGGGGGAGAAGGCTTGCTGCAAAAATAGGCCTTCTTTTTCCCCCCCCACTCTGCTTTTTCTTTTCACCTTGTGATGAACTAAATTATTCCTTCTCCAGAGCCCGCGTGCCCTCGTGCCCCGGGAGCGTGCGCTCCCGGAGAATTCCCCAAGAGTTGCAGTATTTTAAAGTAACAGGTCCTACAGGGAAAAATAATAGTTGGCATTCTTCTTAATTTTTATGTATTATTTTAATGACAGTGAAAAATTATCAACTGTATATAAATACATAAATATAAAAAAAAATTCTGACTCATTGAGCAAAAGCCATTACCTGGGGGGGTAGAAAAAACCCGCTTGTTGTTGGATTCATCCGAATGCAACATTAACTGAGTTAGTCAGAAACGTGTCACAAAATTGTTGAGGCTTTTTCAATGGCTTTTCATAAATATGTCTTGAAATCTGGGCATGTTCTGCAGCTTAGACAATGCATTATGCCAAAAAGGATGTTTCTTTTGTTAAAAGCTTTTAAGGTTGAACTGAAAATACAAATCAGATCAGAATAATCTGGATTATACTTACATATTCTTTGGCTGTGTTGTTTTTTGTTGACAATTAGGTTAAAAGAAAATCTCTGTATTTCATGTTTTTTATTGATGAAGTATTTAATATTAAGAAGTAGGTTTTATTTAAATTAATTTTCGGCATTTAGAAATTATTTAGCTATTGTAAAATTGCTGCATATGTGAGCTCATGTATATGTGTAAATATAGGTATACTCCTATATTATATGTAAACCTAAATTTTTAGGAGGAAGTTTCTTTCCAGTCAAGCTGTTTAATGACCTGTCAGTTCCCCACTTGTGCGGACTGTTTAAAATTCTATATCATTTTCTGGTTTAATGCAGTATCATTTAATTCTCTAGAGAAAAAGAGATAAGGTGTTAAAATTGGGATAAAAGCTTCCAAATACTAGAAAATTTGCTCTGTCAAACCCAGGGCCCTTTTTACTGGCAGAAACTTAAGAAAGTAAATACTAATAAGCTCACATGCAACAACAACAAAAAATAGGTATAATTTCTTTAAATAATATAAATGCAATTATCAATACTTCATCAGAAAACAGCTAAGGTTGAATTTTCTGGTAATTTTTTATTTTTGGCTGATGAATGCAGAATCAATACTTTGAAACTTGATTTCTTCCAAGAATTGTTCTCTGGCTCAAGAAAAGTGGTGTATTTTGTTACTTTTCCCTTTTGATTATTTTCTTTCCTAAGAACACGGTGTGAGATAACTTGCTCTGGCAGGTTGGCTGGGGTGTTTTTAGGGGACGTTCCCCAGTTGCCTTTGCACTGGTGGTGGCTGGAGGGCTCTGGTGTCCCCGTGTACCTGCTGTAGGTGTGGGCAGTGCCTGCCCGTGACAGGGACAGCTCGTGGGGGGCTCTGGAGTGGGGACCAAGGGCAGGGAGTGGAGGATGAACCGAGGGAAGGGAGTGAAGGATGGACCGAGGGAAGGGAGTGGAACATGGACCGAGGGCAGGGAGTGGAGGATGGACCGAGGGAAGGGAGTGGAGAATGGACCGAGGGAAGGGAGTGAAGGATGGACCGAGGGCAGGGAGTGGAGAATGGACTGAGGGAAGGGAGTGGAGAATGGACCGAGGGCAGGGAGTGGAGAATGGACCATGGGCAGGGAGTGGAGGATGGACCGAGGGCAGGGAGTGAAGGATGGACCGAGGGAAGGGAGTGGAGGATGGACCGAGGGCAGGGAGNGGACTTGTTTAAGCTCACGCGGGGTGTCTCGGGCTGATGGGGACGCCAATACCCGTTTCCCTCAATGAGCAGCCGCTCGGATCATGACTCAATAGAGGCTCCCCGGCGCGCCGGCCCCGAGGGCTCCGGGGGGAGCTGCCCCGAGCGCGGCTCCGGGCGGGAGGGGCCGATCGATGGCGGGGCCGGGAGCGGCCCTGCCCCGGCCCGGGGCCCGATTCATGCACAGCAAATGGTTTGGAACCGCCCGCGCCGCCGCCGCATCCCGGCCCGGCTGTGCCTGCGGAGCGGCTGGGGCACAGCGGGCTGTGAGCTCCGCAGTTCGGGAATTCGGGAATTCGGGAATTCCGCAGTTCGGGAGCCGCAGCCACAGGCCCTGAGCAGAGCTGGGGAGGGGAACTGCAGGCTGCCAATTCATTGCAAAGTTTTATTCCAACCTGTGATCTCTAACAATGCAAGAAAAATCTCATTCCGTCAACAAGCCGGGAACACTTAAATCCTAAAATTAGATTGCTAACAAAAAGTGCAAAAAATGCAGCTGTGGAGCTTTGGGTAGTTTGTGCACAGGGTTTGTCATATTCATCTCAAAGATATCGTTTCTTTCCTGGATGATTTTATAGTGGTTTTTGTTGGAAAATAAAGAGATGTTGTTTGCATATCAAATTGTTACCTGAAAATGTTTTGGTTTTTTCCTAATTGAACCAAACATGCTACACATGAATATTTTTTGGGAAATAATTGTGTATTAAAATAGATTTCTATTGTNTGGAACATGGCCCGAGGGCAGGGAGTGGAGGTGACCCACGGACAGACCGTGGGCAGCAGCACAGAACAGTCCCCTCGTGCCGTCGGCGCAGACGCGCTCGAGAGCAGTGTCCAGCCTGTCCTGTCAGGTTTATTGTCCACTCCATCAAGGGGTCTAATGGTCAGCGGAGGGGCTG
>VZTZ01010973.1:325188-337517 GCA_013400955.1 Drymodes brunneopygia | reverse complement strand
GATATAATACTTAATTTAATCTTCCAACTGCCTCAGTGTGCATCACCAGCTTCCCGAATAATAGAAAGCCTTTTGCTTCTCTCTCCCTTCCTCCCTCCTTCCCTCCCCTCCCTCCCTCTTTCTCCCTCTCGTTCTCTTGCTTCATATATTATTATCTTCGCCAGTGGCTCCCTCATATGACCCAGAAGGAATAAATGGAGGTTTTGCATTCCGTGTATGTAGCTTATAAAATAAAAAAAAAAATAAAATAAAAAATTTGAAGCCCCCTCTCCCCAGGCAGGCAGATTCCCCCAGCAGCTCGCAGTGGGTCCCCCCTCCCCGGCAGGCTCGGCAGCCAATCTCCACGGCGTGCCGGGGCCGTGGGCAGACGTGGAGCGCTCGGCGCGGCTCCGGCGCGGCCGCCAGACGCTCTCCAGCCACATGCGCCCGCGCAGACCTTCCTCCCGCCACAAACCCGGCCGACTGCCTTTGCTCTCCAGGTGGGTCCAGTCCATTGCTTTGTCTTTGCTCGGCCCAGGTCCCCCTTAGGTATTTCATTTTGCTCTTTCGGCTTCATTTTTTTTTTTTTAGGTTGCTTTGGTTTTGTTGTTTTGTTTTTTTTTAAATCATTGCAGTCTTTTTCACAGCGAACGCCGTCACTTTTGGGTTGGTTTTGTGGAAGGAGATGATCTGTGTACGACCTCCCAGACAGATTTAGTCATACTAATTTAAAAAAGGCGGGGAAAAGAGCATTTTCCTGCTCAAATACTTTCTTGAATTGCCCAGTGACCAGAGGGGACTGACCTGGTACAGGTCAGGCTGCTGCTCTCCTCTTCCCAGCTGTCCCATGTCACATCTCCAGTGAAAAGAGTGGAACGTTACCAGCAGGGATTAGAGTCGTTATTCTCGAGACAGAAAGGACATCAGGAGGGAGAGACACTTGAAATTTCCATCACCAAAATTCTTCCTCTTATTTTTCAAATCAGTTTACATTTTAGCCCGTCCTTGAATATAATCAAATAATAGTTATTCTTTTGGTTTGGTTTGGTTTTCTCTTTTCTAATGTCGTATTTTGAAAACAGAGTGACTGTGACCTCAGAATGGGTCAATGAGGGACGTTTCGCTTTCCCACTCAGTGGGGAAGGAGCTTGTGGGTTTGTTTGTTGTCTCCAACACCGTTTCTATGGGCACAAGGACCGAGCGAGCCCGCCAGGGTCTTGGCAGGGTTTTCACTCTGCTCTCACTCTCTGATGAAGGCCAAAGCCTGTTAGATGTTGTCACTTGGTTCTTGCCCAGGTGTCGAGCGATGGCTGGAAGGGCTAAAATTGGGAAGGAACTGAAGTTCATCCCATCAGCCCAGATCTGAGCTGCTGATTTGCCAAATTCTTTGGTCCCAGGCAGTGACTGCTGTGAGGACAAACATTCCTGCCTCTTCCCAAAGGGAGTCCATCCCTTCTCTCTGAGTGCGGGATCATGACCAAGCTATGAGTGGGTGAGAACCCCGCAGTAGCAAAACCCTACAATTTCAGTCAGAAATTCCTTCAGTTGCCTGTAGCTGAGGGTTTGACAGTGAACATGGTGGTCAAGCTGGGTTTGAACTTCATGATCCTCAAGGTCCTTTCCCATCTTAACAGTTCTGGGATTCTATACATTAAAAAAACCCCAAGCAACCAAATATTGGTCCTCTCTCATGTTTCTGAACTGCTCAGGCATTTTGTTAGCTAATGTTTTCTTTACCTTTTACGTGCAGCCTGTTTTATGGTTCTTCTTCAGGACAATCTTTGGTCATTTTGTTTCCTGAAATAAATCCTGCCCATGTTTTTGAGTGGAGAAGAGACCTGAATTAAGGCAAGTGACCTGTCCTTCCCAAGAGGGGATGAGGAGGCAGGACAGTGTGGGGGCTGTCAGAGTCCAGCACGGGCGAGGATCCCCGTTCAAGGCTTTTTAGTGATAGACTCCAGCCTTGACTGAATAAACACACAGAAACCTTTGTAGTGACCACATCTCTATTTTCTTTGTTCCAGAAGATTCCATATATCCCACTTTTTCTTCCATCTTTTTCCTTTCTGTGTCATTAGCAGAAGTACTGATGCCTGCATAGACATCATGAAGACAATTATTGAGATGGGCTTTAGATTAGATTTCACCTTATTTTGACTATTATAGTTTAATTATTTTTCTTCTTTTAATATGTATTTAAAGTGTTTTATAAAGTCCCTTTCTGTCCCATAAATCTACTACATAACCTGCCATAATGCAACTCAGATAAAAAATTAGGAATTGAGATTTTTTTAGTTTAAAACATCTTTAAAACAAATTAATATTTTTGATCCTAAAACATCCTCAAACTTATTTTTCAGGGAATAAGGAATTTTAAACTTATTTCTCAGGAAAGGAGAGAAAATACCAGATCTGTTGGAAGTACAGACTTTCTCTCTCTTCTGGTGAAAAATCCAGACTTGGCTGTTGCATCTCATGGGGTGGAGCTGGCCCTGAGCCCCAAACAGGCTTGTGTTAAGTGCATTTTACCACATGTCCTTGTATCTAATCACGTGGCTATCGTGATCATACACACTGTAAGTGTGTAAATATAAGAGCTCTCCCTCTCATGCAAATTTATGTCATAGCATTAAAATATTACATGCACTAATCTCTGAAAATGTAGGGGAAATGTGGGAAATAAATGAGCATCCTTTCAGATTCACAGGATTCCTGCCAATTGTTTGCTGTTTGATCTAGAAAAAACACCAAAAGTGAGTATAAAACTGAAGTGAACCCCAAAAGCAATAACAAAGCACTGCTCTCTCCACGGCCCAGACCTGCACAGTCAGATCAGTATAAAATGTGTCTGCCATAAACAAATACTGCGAGTACCTGCTCCTGAGCAAACAGCTGCTCCTCTCCCCTTGCTCTCTCTGAGCCTTCCATAGGGCTGGTCCTGCTCTCCCACTGAGGTCCATGGGAGCTTCCAGAGAAAGAAGGTCAGTAATTGTTCCTTTCTAAGGAAAATTTTTAGCATAAATAAATAGTATTTCTGGCCTTCCCTTTCCTCCCAAAATAACTGGCTCCTTTGCCTGCAGTTGTTCCCCAGGATGTCTCTGTTAGAAACAGAAGCTGTAGTTTGCAACCCTCCTGAATGACACTGCTCAAACCCTCTTTGTCCGTGTGGAAGAACTGAGGATGCAGAGATCTGGTAGATTTGGGAATGTTTCTTTGCTGTAGTTTGGCAAAGCAGGTTTCTTTTTTTTCTGGTGATTTTATTGTTTGTTTGAAATTAAGTCTTAGTGTGACTGAGGGTCTGAAGTGGCATCTTCAATACTGGAGCAGCTTGGAAGCTTGGAGCACAGGAGCTTGTGGCAGTGCTGGTGCAGAGTAGGAGTTTGTGTGCTCTGAATGCCAGGGCTGCTCCTTAGGGTTTGTGCTCTGCTCTTTTTCTTTGTAAAGTCTTGGGAAACAGGTTGGAAGAGACCTTGGGAGATCATTTATTTCATATCTGTGTTTGAGATGTGATGTATCAGAGCCAGCTCTTGCTATATAGAAAGCACTTTGCTGTAATAAATAGCAATGATTTTTGCCAAGTTGAGGTTTGCTGACAGTTCCCAGATTTTACACTTCAGGCAGTGTATTTAAATGACTTACAAGGTGTAAATTGCTGTGTAGCTGCTGTGGAAGTCATGGCCTCTTTACTCCATTTGAAGCAGAAGCAGCAATGTGCAGAGGAGGTGTGGGGTGTGACAGGAGCTGGGCTGTGTTCTCCCCACGCTCCGTGGGTACCTGGCAGGGAAAGGACCCTGTGAGGAATTCTGCCCAGAACACAACACACCCGTGGGCTGTGCAGGGCACCTGACAGGGAAAGGGCCCTGTAAGGAATTGTGCCTGGAACAGAACACACCCTGGGGCTGTGCAGGGCACCTGACAGAGCAAGGACCCTGTGAGGAATTCTGCCCAGAACACAACACACCCGTAGGGCTGTGCAGGGCACCTGGCAGGGACAGGGCCCTGTGAGGAATTCTGCCCAGAACACAACACACCCGTGGGCCGTGGAGGCCNACACCCGTAGGGCTGTGCAGGGCACCTGGCAGGGACAGGGCCCTGTGAGGAATTCTGCCCAGAACACAACACACCCGTGGGCTGTGCAGGGCACCTGACAGGGAAAGGGCCCTGTAAGGAATTGTGCCTGGAACAGAACACACCCTGGGGCTGTGCAGGGCACCTGACAGGGAAAGGGCCCTGTAGGGAATTCTGCCCAGAACACAACACACCCGTGGGGCTGTGCAGGGCAGTGATGCCCCGAGGCCTCGCAGGGGTCAGCTTGTGTTGCAGGGCATTTCACAAGCAAAGATAATCCTTGCTCTGAAGGGTTTGTGTTCTGTTTGGGACCAAAGAGAAAAATATTAAAGAAAAAAGCTGTTATTGGAAAAGCTTAATCCAATATTGTTTATTGCTCAGAGTTGTTCTCTGTTGTTTGTCGTGTGAACAGTAGCCGCCTCCTGCTTTTTCATTAATCATAATTTTCTCATGCTATAACATCTCTTAGCCTTCTCTAATTTTCTGTTGCACGTTGCTTTAGTGATGGAGTTGCTGGTTGGTTGGTTTGTTTTCTTGACCTTCTGCTGTTTCTAATCTGTGCCCTGTATCCACCCTCTGGAGCCCAGGGAGGGAGGGGTCAGGAGCGGTGCTGCACAGGGAGACAGGACAGTTTGGGAGGAATGGAGCGGAGCTGGATGTGGCTGAGCCCCAGGGGCCGGTGGGCACAGGTGGAGGCAGCCGAGCCTGCCCGGGCACCGGTACCGGGCACAGGGCGGGTACCGGGCACCGGTACCGGGCACAGGGCGGGTGCCGGGCACCGGTACCGGGCACAGGGCGGGTGCCGGGCACCGGTACCGGGCACAGGGCGGGTACCGGGCACCGGTACCGGGCACAGGGCAGGTACCGGGCGCGCCCCGGGCCGGGCGCGGTGAAGGATGCGCCTTTCAGCGGCGGCAGCGCTGCTGCATCCGCGGGCTCCGCTCCCAGCCACAGCTCCATTAAGCCGGCAGCCCTCGGAGCAGCCCCTCCATCCTGCAGACATTTGCTTTACGTAAAGCAGCTCGCAGCTCTGTGAGTATTGATGTAGACATTACCACAAATCGCCACTTAGGGACCGGGAAGAATTGACTAACTGGTTTCAGATCCAATACACATAACCTGATCAGACGCAAACTTTAAGTACACTTGCAGTCGTGCCAACTGCACCAGCGGGGAAGTGACTCTTCTGCCGGCTCCTTAAAGAGGCCCTGAGGGGAAACCATGAAAAAATAAAGATATGGACTTAAGGCTTGTGCTGCAGCGATTGTAAGGTGAAGAGTTAGTCCTGGCATGAAAAGCTAAAGCATGACTGCTCTTTGTGAGACTTGGTTTGTAGGGGTTTTTTTGTTTGGTTTTTTTTAATAAAACTCACCAGTTTGGGTTTTACAGCCACCACAGTCAGTGTGGATTCTTGAGGTCATTCTGAATCTTCTTTATATTGAAAGGCCTAGATGCTTTCCTGTTCCTTGGAAAAGGACTGTTCATGCTGCCAGTTAGGCAAAACATTGACTTAGGGAAGAAATACAAAAGCAAGTCAGACAATTTTCTGATTTTCACTGTAAATGTGGTTTTTTCCAAAACTCCTGAGATTTGCAGGACAGAAGGGGGGCTGGAGCCTTACCTGAACCTGGCTGATGGCACGTGTGGGTTGATCTCATGGCTGTGTCTCAGTGTGGGCAGTTCAGCAGGACCTCAGGCACGAGGGCTCGTGGGAACAGTGAGCTCTGCTCTGGGAGCGTTAGAGACAACAACATTTAATGTTTTTGGTGTTGACTCATGGTGTCACAGCTGAGAGCTCCACTCAAAAAGTTGGCAGTTGTGAATTTTTTAGTAGATCATAACAATCAAACAGGATTCTGCATGCTGGGATTGAGAACTATGGAATGATCAAAGAAGGTGGGAAGAGTGAAAGACAAATTCAAATAATTAGTGGGAAATGGAGCCTCTTGTGCAGCTAAGTTGGGTGATTCAGAGAACAAATCTGTGTTTAGCTGTGCGAGTCTGAGATGGGGAGGAGAAGAGGCTGGTGCTGTGCGGGCTGTGCCAAGGAGAGCAGCAGCCCCAGGCTCTGCAGCCCAGTCCGGGCTCAGCCCCCGAGCAGCTCCAGCCCCAGCCCCAGCCCGAGCCGTGTCTGCCTGAGCACGGGAGCTTCTGCCTGGGGAATTCTCTGCTGATGCTGCTGGCCCGTGTTTAGTATTCCCAGAACTCAGTACTGCCATGGAAAGCCCAGGAGGGTCCAGCAGGGCACTGAGGACTGTTTTCTTATTACTAAACAGAGAGATATTAACAACACAATGTAGGAATAAAAAAAAAAAAAAGCAAGCAAGCAAAGCCGGCCGCCTGCTCTTTTCTTCTCAGCATTATTATTTGTGACAAAGCCTTTGGTCCATTTTTCTTCATAATTTGCAGGACTCCTAATGGGAACAGCACCTCCCAATTACCATGGTTGCCAAAGGCTAATTTGGTTACCCTCAGGATCCACAATAGAGAAACTGTGTCGGCCCTTTGTAGATATTTGCATACTATACATACCGGGAATGTAAAACAGCTGCCCGGGCCCTATTCCACTATCATGGCAATTATGGGTCATTAGCTTTTTCTTTTTTCTCCCTTTTCTCCCTCTTCTTTCCTTGTTCTCATCTTCTCAGCTCTGCCAGGCAGCAGAAGCAGCTGATGGCTTTGGAGGAGCAGCAGCAGCAGGACGAGGAGCTGCCCGGTCCCGTTCGGGGCCTCCCTCTGCGCCTTTCTCGTGGCGTCTGTCCCCGCTGCTCCCCGGGACATCTGCGGGGCTGCGGGAGTGCCCGGCCCTGGCACTCACACCCTGGCACTCCCGGGGACACCTCCCCGCACTTCCTAAACTTCGCTGGGCTCCCAGGGGCCCAGGAATTAAGGAAGGGGACAAAAGAGAGCTCGTCTTAATTTGGTTGGGATTTAATTTGTTAATGGCCAGAGCCTTTTAATAGTTTATCTCCCTTTTGTTCTGGGCAACGTTTACAGTCTCGGTGCAGTTTACAAGGAAGTGATGGTTTTGCATATACATTAATTTTTTTATGAACTGCTAATTTTATTGACAATAAGGATAGATTGAAAGACCCAAAGCTTTTGTGTTGTTTTGTTAAAGCAAATAAGTAAAGCACAAATGTAAATTACATCTCCAGGTTCACATTAGAGGTTTGCAAATAATACTGAGCTAATGGTTATTGCTAAGGAAAATAGCACTGGGATCAATATTCTATACAGTAGAACGCAATACCTCTCTCTCTTTTAATCACCTGATTGCAGAAATGGCATTGAAATTTGAAATCTCATTTTCTCCATTTGTACAAATTGAACATAAATCATTGTGAGTGAGGGGAGGTTTCGGGCAACTTCACTCTTTGTGGGATTGCATTGCTAATTAGTGCTGGAGGGAAAGGGGGATAGAGCCAGGGCTCCACTGGACTCTGACCTGCCTGTGGATGGGTCTGCAAGGAAAAAAACCAGGGAATAAATGGTGGGCTCCAGCTTCTCTGCACCAGGGTCTTCAGAGCCAAGGCAGCACTTGTGCTGGTCATTTCTCACCATTAAAAATGGATAAATAATTAAGCAGAAAGTGCTGGCATGGCCTTTGTTGGTGTGGGGTGTAGCAAACACTCACTCAGAGTGCAGCTGCTGCCCCAGGAGCCCGAGGGTGAGTGTGGCTGTGCTGCAGTGCCCAGGTGTGCCTGCCCCGGGGCTCTGGTGCTGCTCACACTGCTGGAGGGGTGAAGGGTGGCTCCTAAAACAGGGCCATTCCTGCTGGGGAGGGTCTCTAATTGGCTTAAGGAGTGTTTATGAGGGAAATGCTGACAGAAGAGCCTTTGTTGATAACTTTGAAAGCCTTTTCCTGTGGGGAACACGAGCTGCTGTGCAGAATGCTGGCAGCACGTGCTGTGTGTGTCCCCCAGCAGCTGATCCAGAATGAGCCAGGACATCACAAACACTGAGAGAAAGGTGGTGGCTGATTGGGCAAGTGATTCAGGCCAAGAGATGGGAGAGACTTGGAATAAACAGGGGTTTATTTGTCTGTGTAGAGACAAATCCTAGGAGTAGGATACTACTGTGAGTGTTCTAGAAGGAGCTGAGTGACTGGGAAAGGTTCACACAGACAGGAGGGTTCCAAGCATCACCCCATGGATAAAGACTGTTTTAAATTATTCACTATCAGTCCCAGAGATTTATCACTACACTGGTATTTTTCCATCATTTCTGTGCTTTCTAAACCACTACAATAGGAGATAAATAGGGAACTTTATGGGAGAAACTGTTATTAAGGCTCATTATATAAATTTGTTCTTGCCATTTTCAATAGCTGAAAGTGAAGAAAATAAATAAAATACCCTTGAAAGTGAAGAACAAACACTGAGCTGGCAGAGCTGCTAGCAGAGAAGAAATAACTCAAATAATTTTAGAATGTTGGGGGCAGAAAGCTCAGACTCAAACCAAGGGGTGGTTTGGGTCTAGACTATTTTAGAGGATGAAAATGAGATAAAAATTATTAGAAATGTTGATTTTAAATCAAGATACTATTTAAAATGCAGATTTATTTTGAGGAAAGATAAGAATACATGACAGAAGTTGGCTCATCCATGGCTTGGTCTGTGCTGTCAAGTTCCAGCACATTGAGAAAACATAAAAATATAAACATTTAAATAAAACTCTTCAGGGAAAACACTCTTAAGAGTGGGCAGGAAAAGAAATCGGGGGTAAAATACTCTCCTGATAAATATCTTCCTTCAAAAGTGATGGACTTTGGGTTTAGGCAGCTGTCATTGCTGGAGCAATGGGAGATGAGCTCTTTAACCAGTTAATTATGCAGAGACATTTATTTATTAGTGATTGACTGAAGGGTTTGCAGTTTTGCACATAGAACAGCTTATATGGAAAACACAAGAACAGTTTGGAAGGTGTGTAATTTGCTGACCCTGGGCTGCTGCAGGATCTCCCAGGGCTCCCCAGGGCAGACACGGGCACAGGCCTGGCTGAGCTGAGCTCAGGGGGCTGGCAGGGCTGCTGTGGAAAACATCCCATGGAAGAGATTTGCTGCCAACTGCTCTTGCCAAGTCTGAACTCTTTGGGATTGCTGGCAGGAGGGTCCAGGCCAGGGCACCTGGGCAGGGCCAGAGCTCTTGGCTAAAGGAGGCAGGGGGGTTGTGCTCCATGAGTCGATATTTTTCTTCTGAATTTATCATCTTGTGCTCTACAATATAAATGTTTATAAATTAAATACATTCATAACTAAGTGCTGCATAAACAATTGATAAATAACTACAGGCTGCGTGCAGGGATCTGCTGATGTTTGTGTGCCTGGTATGGATGAGGCACCAGCAGCTCCTGATGCTGCAGAGTGCTTGGAACAGTGGCTGTGAATTATCTGCTCCTCATATTGATGGGATATTTCTGGAGCATAAAGATAATAATTAAAGTGTCACTTTTTTTTAGTTGCATTCCATATGAAGATCTGCTCAATATTTTATAAGTTGTATTTAGCTTCAGTGGTGCCAGCAGAGAGAATTCATTTTGGGAGCAGACTAGATGAGGAGCTGCTATATTTTTAAAGAAGCTCCCAGTGCAGGCAGGCTCCAGGAATCCCAGCTGGTGTGTGCCTGGAATGCTGCGTGCCTTTGGTGGAGGCAAGTGTTAGAAAGAGCACGGATTCCATGTGGAATAAAGGTCTGTCCTTCCTCCTGCCCAGGTGCAGTTGGCCAAAGCACACAGCCCCAGAGCAGGACCTCACTTTCAGAGCCTGAGTAAAGGGAGGTTCTCCCTGGAACAGGGGGAGCAAATGATGCTCTGGGCAAACAGAACAGCTCCTCGGGGTTTGTGCCTCCAGGCCAAAGAAGAGGGGCTGTGAGGAGGAGGAGCAGGCCCAGGGGAGGTGAAGGCCCTTGCCCGAGGGTTGCCTCGTGGGGAAGATGCTCCTCCTGCAAGGTTGTGTCTGTAGGGGTACAAACACGTCCAGAGGCTCCAGCAGTTCCTGCCCCAGGGCAGAGGGCAGCTGGCAGAGGTGCTGAGGTGGTGACACACAAGGGGCCCTCGAGGTGTGACAGGGTGTCAGGAACGTGGGGTCCATGTAGGAATCCACCCACAGAGAGCTGGGTTTGGCCAGCCCGTGGTCCAGATCATCTCCCCTGCCCCAAAAGAACCTCACGTGTGTGATGGAAGAGGTGTTTACAAACCTACAGAGCCCAGAAGGAGAAAATTATTGTATGAGTAATAATAAGCACTTAAATAGCACTTGACAACTTGATTGATACAAACATTAACAGATTAACTCCTGCAGGACCTGGTGATGGATCTGTGTTTCCCTGTTTTGCAGTTGGAGAAACTGAGGTACAGAGGCAGATTAATTTCCTTGCTGACCCACAGTGTGTTGCTGGCAAAGGCAGAATTAGAATTAGAGATTTCTTAATGACCAATTAGCAAAATTATGAAACAAGAGCGATAGCTCCAACAGCAACCTCCAGGATCAGCACGAGAGGACACTGCAGAGGCTCAGCATCCTATACCCAAGTAGTAATTTCAGTCAAGGGTTCATAATTGTATCTAGAAATAAGGACTATTTTTATCATGTGTCTTGCCTTGCATTTATCCAGTTCTCTATTTCACGTCTGCAGATTCTGGCTTTGCAGATATTTATCTATATTTAGATGCATGCAAATACAGCTTTAGCAGTGCAACCATAAAATACAGCCATCCATAAACTAACTGGGATATATGACTCTCCCTACTTATTGGCACTGCACTTTTGGGTATGTACATTAAATATGTGTCTATTTTACTACCTGGAGAACAGAAAATGAGTGAAATCCAGCTATTTGCCTATTACTCTTTGACTGAAAAATCGTGTGTGTTTATAGTTGAGATGGATACCCAGTTGCTGCTCGGCTGTGGTGCAGTCGGGCTGTTATTGATGACTTTGGGATGCTGGCAGTGCTCACAGGGAGAGGGCCCTGCCTGACTTACAGGGCTCAGCCCAGGCTGATGCCAGTAAATCGTTTGTGTCACACCACGTCTCCGTGTATTTTGGACGTGCTGCATATTTTACAGGCAAACTATTTCAGAAAGATGTTAGAGACTTTTAATAAATGATTTGTACCATTTTTCATAGACTTCTCCATGTCAGTGCAGACTGGCAGTTACCAGGCCTCCAAGTTGTACAAATAAGATTTTAGAAACCTTTACTTACACAAAGTATGATCTTTGTATCTATACTAATGGGAAGATTTTAAGGTCATACATATCTCAGACTTCCTAGGTGTAAAGTGCTTTCCTCATTTGATAAAATACCAACATTCTTATTTTGTTCTTAGTGAGCTGCAATAATACTTGGTGGCCAATATCTGTCACCAGTGCCTGAGTGCTGTTCTGTGCCTCCTCTCCAAACTGGGCTTTGTGGACACGATTTTAGCAGACGTTAGGGGTGTTTGAAGTGAAAGGGATGGAGGAGGGTGAGGATGCAAGGAGTGCTGTGTCCACACATGAGCACCTGCACCCAGCCCCTCTGATGGCAGCCCAGGGCACTCAGGGGCATGGAAAACATCCTGATACGTGTCAGCTAGCATTAATGGATGAGACAAAATCCTAAATTTCTGAGCCATCAACCTTACTTTTAGGCTGTTCATACCCACCCTGGTGGCCTCGTGCCACTGGGTCCTTCTCTGTTCCCCACAGAGCCTGGCTTGGCACGGGGCAGGAGGTGCCTTCCCAGCAGGGGAGCTGATTTAGTTGTAAGTTAGGAATGAAGGAATTCCCAGCAAAACCAGGTAGTGCTCTAAGAGGGGAATTCTAATCCAGGCCTAGGAGGCTCTTTGCAGTGCTTGGCGAGGGATTGGAGGCGGCCAAGGCACAGGAGAGATTGCCTTAAGCCCTGTGCTGGCCCAGCCCAGCCCCTGCTAATCCCCCCTGCTGCCCCCCAGGCTCCGAGCCAGCCCCATGGTCCAGCTCCAGTGATCCCAAAATGAACTCCAGAGCCCTGGCACAGGCAGGGAGAGGGACCCCAGCCCCATGGCCCAGCTCCAGTGATCCCGAAATGATCTCCAGAGCCCTGGCACAGGCAGGGAGAGGGACCCCAGCCCCTCGGTGTGCCCGTGTCCGGCCCAGCTGGGACATCAGCAGCCCAACATTTGGAGCATAATAATAGTTCTGCAGATCAAAGCAGCTCTTCTTCAGACAATTACAGTAAAATTGAAGCTCTCCTCCAAGAGGAACGTGTGCCCTTGTTGTGGTTTCCCTTTTTTGCCCTCCTTTTCTTTCTTTTGGTC
>VZTZ01010973.1:275547-316816 GCA_013400955.1 Drymodes brunneopygia | reverse complement strand
ATGGGGATGGGGCCTGGGGATGGTGGGATGGGGATGGGGCTGGTGGGATGTAGGGATGGCAGGATGGGGATGGGGCTGGTGGGATGGGGCCTGGGGCTGCTCTCCAGACCCCCTGGCTGGGCAGTGGTGCTGCAGGGCTGTGAGAGGCCCCCAGCCCACTCCCCACACTGTGCCTGCCCTGGGTCTCTGCAGTTCCCAGCACTCAGATGAGCAGCACAGAGCCTAAACTTGGTCCTTGGCATTGGCCATTTTCTTCCTTTACCCCAACCCTTTTATTCACAATTATACCCATCCCTATATTTGTTAGTGTTCCTATGGCAACAGCTCTAACTGCTTACACAGAATTGTAATGTCAGGAAACTCTTTAATGTTTCTGTGGATGACTTAATGTGATTTAGGAGAAATCCACCTCATCCAGTGCTGGCCACTGGCTCTGGGGCCCTGGGGGCTCCCCACCACTTAAGGTCTCTGAACGTGCCTCCCGTGTGGAGCAGGACTTTTGCCTTCTATTGATTCTGCAAGTTGGTCAGCAACAAAAATTAAAACAACAGTACACACTCAGCACACATTTGCTGTTCCCAGAGGACTGTAAACCAAAGGCTCAGCTATTGCTGAAGCTCCTGGTGGCTCCAGGCTTTTCCAGTCACATATAACGAGTGCTTGAGGTAGGGACATCTCGTGTCTTACAGAAACTGTGGTTCATTGTGAAACAGGAGCCAGGGTGGGTGTCACAGTCTGCTCTCCAGATCCACTGGAGCCACGGCCATGCTGGTGCTGGAGTCAGTGACAGGACAGCAGCAAGGCACCCCTGCTCTGGCCTGTGCAGCCAGAGGGTCTGTGGGACAGTAATGCCAGGAGATAATGAGTATCTGAATGCAACTGCAGTGAGGACCAGAACTGGTGCTCTGCAAGTACTGGTGGCTCCATAAAACTGTCCCCTCAGGCTGCTCAGGATGTGTGTTCTGATGGAGAGGCACATTGCCACTCTGCCAACAGGGCTGTGGTGGAAATACGCTCATTTTGGCTGTTCTGCTTTCAGGTAGAAGATGTTTCCAAAGCAGGATGCTCTCCCCACCTCTCGCTGAGGTACAGATCTCCAAGTTCCAGGGCATGTGTCCTTTCTCTCTCCCTCCCCTCCTGTCCCATGCAGCCTCACTGTCCCCACAGAAGGACAGAGCTGGCTGGCCCCATTTGCCAGCTCAAAGCGTGGCTGAGGTGTTGCCTTCTGTTTTTAGTAAGATTGTCAGCACTCCTTTCTGCTCTGCATGAGGAGAGGAGGGTGATTTAAGCAGCCAGGATAGGAAAGTCACTCTTCTTAATTAGCACTAATGCAGTGAAGGTTGTTTTCTGGCCCTGGCAGAGGAAATGGTAATTAATATGGCAGGGAGACAGCAGAGAGACAGACGGAGAGTTCAAGGCCGGTGTGTGAGCCTCCGACCCCAGCAGTGCTGGCAGAGGCACTGGGACACCAAGCCTGTCCCTGTGGGGTGGATGGAGCACTGGCTGTGTCCCCTGGACCCCTGCCCAGCTCTGCACCACCAGACGTGGGGTCCTTCACCCTGGCCAGCCTTTCCCACTCCCAGTTGAAGTGGTTTTGTGTTCTAATGAAGAGCTTCCTTTGCACCTCTCAGCGCAGCCTTGGGGCTGACTCTTGCTGCTGCCAGCTCTGTCCTTGGCTCACATCAGCAAAGCCAAGAGCAGAGCAGAGCAGGGCTCCCACATTCCCACCAGGAAGGTCAGTGTCTCTGCAGGGCACCATGCAGAAACCACAGCTGGACCAAGGGCCAGCAAACCCAAAATGTCTGCATGGTCACGGTGACCTCTGCCATGGATCTGTGTTTCTGATCTGTGTTTCTGATGGCTGTAGGTTTTCAGACACTGTGTCCAGCTGTAGCCCAGTGTTCAGGCAGAATTAAGGTATGTGAGGTAAGGGAGAGGCCAGCAAGGACACGTCATTGTGGGTGGAGCTGTGGTGGACAGAAGATGGTCACACAAAGCAGGATCTCTTGTAGTTGCACTTGAGTCCCCCTTTGTGCTGCTCCAATGGTCCTGCATGTCCCTGTTGATGAGGAGTTTGTCTGCTCAGGATCGTGGTGCTGAGCTGGAAGGTGCTGTGCTAATTCTCTGTCTCGATGAATTAACATGTTTTCTTCAGAATATTTATTCCTCAACAGGTTTTTTTGGGCATGCTAGGTACCCACAAGCTTCTAGTGTGTTTGCTTGGCACTGTGACATGGATATCTAATGTTGTGCCCAGGAGCAATGGGGCAGCTTTCCTTAATTTGAGTTTTGTTGGGAAGTAAAACATGGATGCTGCCTGGTGAAAGGGGCTGGTGTTTGGTGTGCAGTTTGTAAAGACATTGAGACTTGTCATTTTAGCTGGGAGAGAAGTGAACCAAACCCTTATGATGAGATTTTTTTCCTGAGTCCCTGGAAGCTTGATAAACCAGATAAACACATGTGCTACAGGATTCACTCCTTAAATGTCCTTACATCATTCCTGTAGAGCAGCTTGGGAAACTCCTGCAGGGAAGTGTGGTCCTGGTCAGTGCCCCTGCCTGTGTCAGGTGACTGCAGGAGACTCTCTGACACCAAAAACCTGTGCCAGGCCTGGAGGTGCCTTTTCCACCTCAGAAGTGTCACCAAGGAGTCAATGCTGCTCACGTTCCTCACCTGGGCTCAGAGCTGCTCTCTCTGCTTCTCCTCCTCCCTGTGGTGATAACCCAGACTGAATAAAGCAAATAATTGCATTTTGGATAAGAGTAACCTATGTAATGTTCACCATGGCTGGGAACACCATTCTGTCTGAAGTGAGCAGCAAATGCTTCTTTCTGACAGGAAAAAACAAGCCCTGGCTCATATGTGACCCCTCCTGTTCAGGCTTTTGGTGGTTGTTTTTTGGGGGGGAGTTTTCTGTTTTTCTTCATTGTAGATTTAGGGGTTTCTTCTTCTGTATTCCAGGGGATTTGTTGGCATCTTCTCTGTGCCTGTTCTGGGAGCCAAAGTCTTTCTTCCTAGAAGAGAAAATGAAGGCAAGTGTTTGCTGTGTGGGGCTGGGGGTGGCAGGAGGCACCTGCCCCCCTGCCTGGCAGCCCTTGCAGGAAAGGCCCTGCTGTCCTGTCTGCATGGCCCAAGGACTGTGGGGACACCAGGAGTCTCGTGTCACCTCAGACTGAAGTTGAAGTGAGGTCAGAAAGGTGAAAAGGCAGTATTTTATCCAATAAGAAACCCAAGGATTTGGATTTGTGCCAGAGCAGCAAGTGCTAAATCATCATATCCCAACCAGGGGATTTATGGCAGAGTTACAAAGATGATAATTTATTTAAGCACTTGTGCTAAGAATTTTTTTTCCCCTGTTGATTCTTATTAGCATGGAATGTTTTACACTTTTTAAAGGGTATCATAGTGAAAGAGGGAACATTTGCAGGGAAATGTTATCCAGAATACATACATTGTTTAAATGAGCTGCTCTCCAGCTTCCAGACACGCAGATGTTTAAAGCAAGAGGCAGCACCTGATGTTTTATTAATTGTACAGACATAGGCAAACTTTCAATAGCTCATGTTTGTAAATACAAGTAGCAGTTTCGAATCTCTTTTAAGATAAAGCACAGCAAAATATGGTTTTTCTCTACAAAGCTGGCTTCAGGAGCAGGTCATGGTGTGCCAGGAGGGCGCTTCCCAGTGCCATCCCTATTCTGCCCCTGCACGCTGGGTAGGATCTGTTCTGTGCCCCATTCCCTCTTGCACTGCTACCACAGATACTTTTTACATGAAAAGTGTGTTCATTGTTGTTTCTTGAGTAAATTACTGGGGGAAGGTGTGCTGGCTTGCTCTGAAGGCTTTGCTGTGAAGAGTGTGTGTTGGGATGATGCTCACAGGCAAATGGCACTGAGGAAGGACAGTGGAGCTGTGCAAAAGGCTGCACTCAAACGAGAAATCACAGAATGCCAGAGTGGTTTGTGTTGGAAGCCACCTTAAAGCTCATCTAAAAGCCCTCAGCCATGGGCAGGGACACCTTGCAGCAGACATCTCCCCTCTGGGTTGTACTCTGGCCTTGGTCCTTTCACAAACAGATGTTATGTGTAGGTTATGTGCTGACCTGTGCCCATGGATTGTGTTTGTGAAACACAGAAGGCAAAATTTAAAATAGACATATCCCAGAGTTCAGCAAATTCCTTCAGGTGAGGTAGGCTGCAGTGAGATGCCAAGTGCTTCTCCTTGCTTCAGGCAGGAGATGGATCCTTGGAGATCCATCCAGGGCTGTTAGTGAGGATTGCAAGCAGCTTTCCTGCTGCTTCCAAGGAGTGATGATCCAGCACAATAATAATGGCAGTGGAGGGGATTTCCCATTTAGACTAAGTCTACCCAGTAGATTGATGTGTTGAATATGAACTTGTACCAATGAGGCTTCAGGGTTTGTGTACAGATTTAATCCAGTGGCTAAACATTCCTCCTGGCAGCAAACACGACTCCTCAGTTGTTACCACGAGCCAGCACTGTGGGTTTAGTTGTTTCAAGCTGAATCAGCATGTAGGTAGTACTAGTACTTCATTGCTACAGTGCAAACTTCTGATTTTGAGTAAATTATTACAGATTTAATCTTTATTCGGGTCTTTGTGTGTGAGTCAGTGACATATTAAGATTGAAAGGTGGCAGGAAAATGTTGGTTGATTTCTCATTGGCTTGTATGTCTTTGCCAATTACAGATTCTTCATTGTCTGCCATCAAAAATCACATGAGTAAGAGCATCAGCAGTCTAAAGTGGGCACTCCTGAAATCAATCTTAATTTCATTTACAGCAGCTAGATTTTGTTTCATTCCAAAAGAACTTCACCTGAAACTGGTCTGGTGCTTGTGACCCTGCCCTGGGTCTCTGTGCTGGGCTGGGCTCTGGCCCCTTCTCTGGGCGTGGGGGAGTCACTCTGCTGTCATTGTTGGGACACCGTGGGTGCTCCCTGGCCTTCAGGGTCCTGCTCTGAACCCCTGAGAACCTCAGGTTTCCATGGCTGGAGCTGTTGCTTGTTCAGGGTCCTCTCCCTGCAAGACTCTTGCTCAGGATCATTTTCTCTCTGCTTCTATTTGTGATGGTATCTCCAACAATAGGCTCGTGTTCCTCCTCTGTCTGTTCCAGCCCGACACAGTTCAGTGCTGCGGCGCCTACGGGGGCTTGAAAAGAGCAGCCCCCCCCTTCTCCCTCCCCCCCTTGTTTTTTGGCTGAGGCCAAATTCCTTCACCCAGGCAGAAAGATTGGCCGCTCTTCCTGGCTTTTACTTTTCGAGAGCATTTTCCACCGGGCCGTGGCTTCCCTGCGGAGCGAGGCTCCCGCTCCATTCAGGGGAGAAGGGCGCACTTTGCGCATCTGCCTTTTGTTTGGCCTGAGCCTCTGGGACTGGGAGAAGGGGGAGGAATTGATAAAAGCAAAGCATTTTGCCATAAAAAGAACCGAAGAGGGCAATGGAAGGCCATTTGTGTAATTCCCCAGGCTGTGTCTCTCTGAAAGCGAAGGTCTGGCGCAGTCTGCACAACCCGCTGACTTGGGATCTGCCTTTATCCTTTACCACGTGCAATCCGTTCTTGTACAGGAATTAGAGATTAAAGGCAACTTAACCTGTGCTTTTCTTTTTGTTTTTTTTGCAGCATCCTTTGGCAGTGAAATGGTGGAGCTGTGTTTCAGATCAGACAAGGGGGGTGGGTGTGAGCAGGGCAAACCCCCAGCAGTTTCCCCCCGCTCAGCCCGGAGCTGCTGTTCCACCGTGTGCGCTGGGGAAAGGCCTTGCAGGGCTGAGGGAATTACTGGGATTTAGTCAGGGCTCCCTTTCTGAGGGATCTAACAGTGGTTTGTGGTGCTCAGGGGTTTGCCCAAGGGCAGTGGGTGTTGGGTCCTGCAGGGCCGGGCAGCTCAAGGACCCTTTGCACCTGAATGCATCAAATTGTCAGGTCTTGCATTAAAAAAAAATCAGTTTTGGAGGGGCTGCCCATATTCTGCCTCTTCCACTGCTGAGGAATGAAAGCAGAGGCACCTTCTTGGGGCGTGGTGAGGAATAGCTCGTTTGTTCCATGGAGACAAAGCAGCCGGGTCAGTGTGTCCGGAGGGAATCCCTTCCCAGGGCAGGAAGGTGTTCTGGAAGGTTCTGTGCTGGCAGGGGCTCCCTGTGCTCAGAGCGTCGCGTTCTGTTCTGCACCGGGGCTCAGAGGCATCGACAGAGCACGAGCAGATTAGAGAAGAGCAACAAAAAGGATTAAGGGGCTGAGGGATTGATCTCTGAGGAAAGATTAAAGGAGCTGACTCTGTGTAGCCTGGCAGAGAGAGAAGTACAGGCAGCTTGATACCAGTGTACAAATGTGAGAAGATCTAAATGTGAAGGGGTTGATCCTGCACACCTCCCTTCTGTAACGTCCCTGCAAAATCAGTGGGTGTTGGGGGTTACATTTGCAGGCCTGAACCCCAACACCAAACCAGACTTGGTTATGATAAATATATGAATTTATGTAGGGAAGCTGCTGAAGTAATGTGAATAGCAACAAGAAATTTGCAACACTGATATGCTGTAATTTAAAATTCCTCCTAGGATGGAAGGTACCAAATCCTTCAGCCTAGGCATTTAATCTGCAGAGCTCCCTTGGACTGCTCTGAACCTGCCCGAAGCAGGAATGTGAATGTGCTGCCAGGCTTCCCCTGAGGTGTCTCTGCTGGGGACTGAGGGGTGCAAGGGATGCTTTGGTTTTGTTTGGTTTTTTTTTTTATTACATGGCAAGAGTGGCTTTACAGTGGCAATTCAATACTGGATGAAAACCCAAGTTTCTGCCAGGGAGTATTTGATGTTGGAGCACCAGGAATAGTTTCCCTTTTGGTCCTTTGAACTGTGACTTCTGTTTGCAGGTGCAGGAAATGAATGTGGCACCTCTCAATCTGGTAGCAAAATGTCATGTTTCTCCTTTTTGTCTTCAAGATTGTATTTACCTGGCAAAATTCCCAACCGTCACTCTAAAATTAATATTCCCAACTGGGGCAGCTTCCAAGCTACTGCTCACCCTCCTGTGAGCTGGCAGAAAGAATTATATCCCTCCCAAGTACTCAACAAGTCCAGCTATTTCCCTTCATTTCCAAAAGACTCCAACTAAACATAAATCTGTCTGTAGTCCTGACAGCCCCCAGTCATCTGTTTACCAAAATAAACTTTAAGCATATATTGAAAAATAATTTCCATTGAAATATGCATCCCTATGGCATTCGAGCTCGGTATTTAATGCCTTTTTTATGGTTAATAATGCATCAAAAGCATTTCGAGTCTCAAGCTGTCATTACATCACATACATGATGTGCCGGATGCGTTTAATTGACTAAAAAACTTGGAGTCAGTTTTTATTTTAAAAAACACTAATATATGATTACCAAGCCCTACTTGTCCTGATCTGTGCCTTCCAGTACATTGTCAGCTGGTGGGGAGCAGCTGCTGCCAGAGCTCAGAGAGGGAGGCAGGTCACAGGAGCAGGAGGAGCTGTTTGCTCAGAGCCTTTTCCTGAAGAGTTTGCTGGGGTTTGATTTCTGCAGTGGAAAAGCAAGGCAATGCACTAAAATAATATTAGACCTGGCACATGCTTAAATTAGAGGGCTCTTGTGTGAGATGGTTCTGCCCCATGGGAGGGTTTTGCTCCCAGAGTCCCCAGGCATTTGTTGCCAGGCCCTTGGCATTTGCAGCCACCCCTGTGCACTGGGGTCATTGTCACCTGTCCTAGTTCCAGGTTTTATCTGTGGCCTTGTGGACAAATCTAATGCATGGGAAGGTTTTCTTTGTTTTTTTGGGGGTTTTCATCCCTCAAAAAAAAACCCTAAATATGTGTGGAAGACCCTGCTGCAGTCAAAATCTCCACATATGACTATGATGTTGTAAGCAAACAGGTGATAGGTGCTCCTGGAGAGGGACAGACACATTTCCTTCGTGCCGTGTTTGTGCCTTATTGCAGTTCACTTTTTAATGTGGTTGACCGTTGTGTTTTGTAACAAGAAAGTCATTGTCTCCCCTCCTATGTCAGTTGTTTTGGCTTATATTTACTTTTATCTTGTAAGTTTCTGTCAAGCCTTTAAAAATACTTTTTGACTGATTGGTAAGGCTTAAAATCCTGTGATTATATTCTAGTGGAGGCACAGGAAGGAGAAGAGGACTCATGTTTTAAAACGGCTGAGATGGTCACGTTTGTAAATGTGGTGTGAACACGATTTTGGAGAGGTGACTTGGTCATAGGTCAGAATTACTCTGTTAGTGCAGCTTAAACTGAGTGCTCTGGGGATGTCTGTGTCCTCTTCTCAAGTGTAATGTGGCTGGGTTTGAGGTGGGTTCAGTCCCAGTGCTGGGTTCAGCCCCAGTGCCCAGTTCAGCCCCAGTGCCCAGTTCAATCCCAGTGTTGGGGTTCAGTCCCAGTTCCGGGTTCAGTCCCACCCAGTTCTGGGTTCAGCCCCAGTGCCCAGTTCAGTCCCAGTTCTGGGTTCAGCCCCAGTGCCCAGTTCAGCCCCAGTTTTGGGTGTCCCCATGCCAGCCCGGTGTGCCGTGCCCAGGACCAGCCCATTGCCGTGTGCAGCCCGTGCTCGCTGCCCTCCCTGCCCTCTCTGCCCTGGGCTGTGACTCTGGCCTCGTGTTAATGTTTCCAGGTCAGCTCTGGCAGGGGACTGTGAAAGGCCAGTCCCTTAATGAACCCCTCTGGGAGCTCCCAGCGTTGCTCACAATTCCTCTCCCCCTGCTCAGGCAGGGGAGTGCAGCCCACGCTGTTTCACTCCAGCTCTTCTTTCCGACGCCTTTTCCGCCTGCTTGCTCCACACCAACAAACCAATTATCAATGCTGACACAAACTGGGCCCTTTTTCCTTGAGAGCTCCTCCAGCCTTGCCCTTACCCACATTTCACAGGTACACATCAGCTTGTGTTTCTTTCTGCCCCTTCTCTCCCTGTCTGTGCCCTGCAGGTGTTGAATTGCACACAGTTCACACTTCAGATCCAGACCTGCTGCTGGCTTGTGCAAAGCCAGTGTCCACACACACGTGTGCATGGGCTCTCACACAAGCCCAGCAAAGAGAGCTGGGCTCATTCGTTCATTGGAGAATTTCTTTGTTTCCTTTGGATGGAGGTAACCTTACCTCCACGTGTTTCATACAAAAATACCCCCAAAATCATCTGTTCATCCCCAGTTTCCATCAGTGAGGCTTTCACGTGCCATGAAAGGGGATTGATGCCACTGGCCAGAGCTGGTTTCTGTGTGCTGCATGCAGGCAAGTGTGTTTTCTGAGGGTGGCTACGTGTCTCTGTCTTCTTGTAACACTAAATATTTCACACAGAGTGTGAGATGGTGGCTGGGGCCATCTGGAGTCTTTGTCCAGTTCTGGAGTCGTGGCCTGATGTCGGGGCTGTACTCTGTGGGTGGAAATTTGGCATCATGCATATTTAATATAAGGAAGTAGAATTGATCAAATCTTCCCAAAGTGTGTCTGTCTGTAGCTGAGCTTCCCTTTGCCTCACACTGGCTGCCTCTGGCATTCCAGCTTCTCTGCACAGCTCAGCTCACTGATCCAGCCCCTGGCACCTTTGTGAGGCTGTGACATCACCTTGGACAGCTTTAGATGGCAAAAGTGGGAGGTGACCTGCAGCAAACCAGTAACTTCCTCAAAATGAAAAGCTAAAAGGAAGGGCTCTGAGCTGTGCAGGGTTTTGTCAAGGTGTCACATGTTTGAGGGAAATGTTCCTCCAGCCCCAGCCTCGTGGCACATGCTCCAAGTGCTTCTGTGGCACCGCTGTCCTCATTCCCTGTGTGAAAGAATTTATTCCTGCACTCAGGCACACCGTGTTTCCCAGGCCAGTGGCTGTTCCTTTGAGGAAAGGCTCCTTTGGGCTGCCCTGCTGCTTCATCCCTGGCTCCCACTGCTGACTGTGGGGTGTCTGTCTGTCTCTGCAGGGGCTTTCTCGAGCCACCCACAGCTCCCCTGCACGGGAAGGCTGAGCTGGTGCTGCTGGAGGGGGCTCTTGGCAGGGGGAGTTGGTCCCTGCTTGGCAGGAGCCCGGTCTGTGTCTGTGCCTGGTGCTGGTTCCTCCTCCTGGCTGCAGACACGGGCACTGTGGGGGCTGCTGGGCACCAGCCCCATCCCCACTCACCACTGGCTCCAGAAACCTCCTTCAGAACGGGCTGCTGGATAAGAGTCATTCTATCAGTAGTGAAATTCCTATTTTAATGTAATTTTACAGACCCTGATTCACTGTCCCTTAACTGCAGCTTGTTATTTCTGGCATTAGAGGGTAAAAAAAAATAGCTTCTGGGCATGTGACACTATTCACAGGCCTTTAATGTCAGAAATAATGATCATGTTAAATTGGAGCTCATTACGACGAAATGAGACCTCATTGAGCCCTCTTTTTGGGGGGTTGTTTAATGATTTTCCTTTTTCTCTCCTTTTTTTCCTTCTAAGTAGCCCTGAATTGGTACACTGGGGGAGAAGCTGGGAGGTTTGGTGGTAAATTTAAATCGCAAGAACTGTATACCTTTAAAATCTATTAAAAAAAAAAAAAAAAAGCCTGATTTTTCTACTGTTCTCCCCAAGTACTCTGGTTCTTTGTTACGTTTTTAGTTATAGAAATTTCTCGCACCTCTTAAGGCCACTAATAATGGTGATATCTAAGGCAACTACAAAACATATTTGGGACTTTATTTCGAGCACTACTTTTCTCATAATGAACATGAGGATCCCATTTTCCAGTCTTTTCTCTAATCACATTCAGAAGGGCAGAAGCTCCTCCTGTGAGAGCTGCACTGAGGCAGCTCTGCAGTGTGGCTGGAGCTGTGTGAGAGCAGGCAGGTGCCCCCATGGCCAGCAGCACATCTGGCCCAGCTGTGTGTCCTGCCATCCCTGTGTCCTGCTGGTGGCCTCTCCAGCCCTTGTGGCTTTGCTGCTTCTCAGTCCAGATGTGCTGTGGGAGAAAGAGGTTGTAGTTCAGAGGGAAAGTGGTTTGGATAAATTTGTTGGGATAAAACCAATCTCTGCCTAAGGGGTTTTCTTGTAAAGTCTGAGATGAGTGACAAGTGTTGCTGAAATCAAGAGGTGACACAAAAACTGGGGGGATGTGGGATGGTGTGATCAGCTGTGGGCTCCAGACACAGTCAGCAGAACTGCAGCCAACACAGGAAAGGAGAGCTTTAATAAACAATTCAGAGATGTGGGCTTGTTTTATGGATCTTTGAGAAGGCCCAGTTAAAAGAGCAGCACAGGAGAGAACATGAATACAGAAAAGAATTGTGATGGAGGCTGATGGAAAGAAAAGTGCAAGGATGGAATTGGCTGCTGGGTACCAAAGGGGAAGTGGTAAAGAATGAGTCATAAGGGACTACAAAGGAAGGGAGATAATATAGATGCACTAAAAAGGAAGCACCTGTAGATGGTTGCAATTCCATGGTGAGAAACTTGGGAGATTTTGTTTTGCCCTGGCTCTCAGAGGAATAGGAAGCTGTTAAGACTGGAGGAAGAACATTTCCATTCTGTGTGTGACAAGCAGTGTGTGTCTAGGCAAGTATTTAAGCAATAAAGATATTAAGTAAAAGATTTTTAGGGGTATTAGGGAGAAAGAAAGTCAAAAGTAGACAAAAATCTGAGAATGATGGCAGAGAAAAGCTGAAGTGAAAGCTGATAGCTGCAAGAGGGACTTCAGTGTGAAGGTATTTGAGAAAGCTGGGAGTGAAAAAGGCTCTGCAGGGCAGATTAGGACCTCTGCTCCAGCTGAGTGGGGTTCTTGATGTGATGGACAAGAGTTTGAATTCTGCCTTTGGATAAATTAATAGACCTTTGAATCCTCACTGAGAGGCACCTGCACCTGTACCTGCTGCTGTTCCATAGCACATGTACACGTGTGTGTGTGCATGTACAGCTGGGTGGGATGTGCAGTGGGTTTTCTGGCAGGAATTTTAGATCATGGAGGACAGAAACGCTGACTGCTGTTGATGTTTGGTCCCTGGGAAGGGCTGGAGAATCTCACCTTCCACCTGGTGCCAGGGTTCTGGGGGGCCAAGGGGCAGCTCTGTGTGGGACTGACAGAGAAGCCCTCGTGGTCCTGCAGACTGACAATTTGGAGCTGTGGGGAACTGTCTGTCTCTCTGCCTGTTCCCAAAAATGACCCAGGATTGGGCATGTTTAGGAAAATGACTCCCAGTTCCTGCTCCATTTGCCTCGGCATTGCTGGTGACACCGTGGCTGTTCTCCAGCTCAGAGAAAACAGCACTTGAATTGTGTTTAGCATCTTCCAGTGTAAAGAAAAATCCTGAAGATAATTATTTGTATCCAAATTATTTTCCATTCTTTAGCAGATGTTTTCAGACTTCAAATATGTTGTTTTCTGCAAGTGCTGCATAATAAATTAATTGTTTAATTAGTAATAGATGTGTCACTCCTGGGAGCAAATCCCGTACTTTGAACAAGTAAACCAGACACCCCTTTCATGTTTAATATGTTGGGTTTAAGACTTTTACCTCTTTTTAAATACATGCACTTCCACAGATCAGATAATACCTTAAACTATTGTCAGTGATTGTGAGATCTCATAACACAGAATGGAGCAAAGTACAGACATTTCTTCACTTTAATCAGCATTAGAAGCAGGAAGAAATTAGAATTTGCTTCCCATCAGTAAATCTCCTGCACATGTTCCACCTACTCTAAAGGGTCCTCATTACCATAGATGTGAAAATCTCAGCTCTGAAGATCTTTGTAACATGATCCAGCATGAAAACATCATCTTGTTGTGGAAGGAAATTAAGGCACAGAGAAACTCATGGAACTGGAAAACTTTTGAGCCAAGACTGGGGAAACACTGACCCAAGGCTGGCCTTCCTGCTAGGAAACTTTCTTCTTGAGCCCAAAACCAAAAGGAGCCATGGTGGCCACGAGTTACTTCAGCTCCATTGTATAGGAGCTTTTTTTATGAGGAAGGTTTTGTTTCAAAATATTTCTATGTTCATATATTTAGTGATTTAAGTCTTTATAACTCCAGAATCCTCAGTGTGAGTATCTAGTGATTCTAGAGAACCAATTCAGACAGTATTGACCTTGTTTTGAATGGATGCCTTGCTTCTGCCTTGGCAAGAGGAATTGCCACTTTGATCAGAACAGTTTTCCTTCTCATGGGGGATGGTCCTGCAGAGAAGAGGGTTCAGAAGAACTTGGGTAGTTCTAGGGATTGCCTTCTCCTAGACAGGAGGTCCAGTAGGACTGCAGAAGTAATACCCAGGTGTGCTCTGGTCTGGTGAGAAGGTGTGGAGGGGTCACAGCTTGGACTCTGCTTTGGGGGAGCTTTTCCAACAGCAGTGACTCTGGGATTCTGATACAGGTGGAGAGGAACAGAGAGACAATCTGGGGCTGCTGTTGGATGTGTCTGCATGTGCTGAGCAACGTGTGGCTGTGTCCATAGCAGCACTGGAGCATATCTGAGACTTGAAATGTGCTTTAGGTTTGGGGAACATCTGCCTCAAGAGAAGGCAGTGATGGGAGTGTGCAGGAGGGAACTCACAGCATAAAGGTTCAGCCTGGCAATGCACTGGTTGAAGGGACAGTGTTGGTGACATGGCAAGTTTTAATTGACAAATGTGTTGGTAAAAAGAGGAGAAGAGAGAATGCAGAAAATTGCAAAATTTTAAGGAGCAGTTCAGAATTTACCAAGTGTGAAGGAATCTGGAGAATCCCGAGTCCCTCCTGTGCTGTCAGCTTTGCACTGCTGTCCCCAGTTCCTGGTGACCCAGCCCAGGACAGCACTGCCTCTCTGCCCAGCTCCACAGGGACACGTGGCTGTGGTGGGGTTTGCAGGGTGTACAGCTACCTGCTGCAGGGAGGTGAGAGCTAGAAGTTACTGAGCCAAAATGAGTTCCCATGAACCATCCCCTGGATTGGTGTGACCCAGGGCTGGGTGTTGGCAGGTGAGCGGGGCGGGGCAGCTCTTTGTTCCAGCGCTCTCCCCTGGCACACCCCTCTGCCTGAGCTTTGTTATCTCTCCAGATTGTTAGCCCAAAAGATAGATGTATGCAAAGCACTTTCACTGAGTCCAAGCTGGAACAGCTGTCAGAGATGCAATCCCACTTAGTTGGTCTTCATAAAATGTGTGCGGCATTTTTAAGAGTCTGGATAAAGGGTAAAGGCAAACTGCGCCCATTTAGCAGGAGGCAGCATGTGACAGCTGACAAAGTGACAGTGGGCCCCTGAACAGCCCATGTCACTCTTCAGCAGGAGGCCCTGAAATGCCCATTTTAATTTAAATGTTATTTTCAAATAAAATTGCCACTTTGGGATAATTGCTTCGTACTGTGTAACTTTGAGAACACCGTACCGAGCAAAGTGGGTGCAGCTTTCCTTATTGTTGTTCTTATTTGTTATTGTGTGGCACCATATGGGGCTGCAGCCCTGTGCTCTAGGTGGTCCCCAGCTCTGCCTGCTGCACAAATCAGCCTTTTGTTCTGGGAGCCATTGTTTTAAAAAACAGAACGACCTCCCTCCCCCCCCCCCAACCTCCGCACAAGGTGAGGGCTGGGGATTGGGGTGATCTCAGCACCAGCATTGTCTGGGGGCTGTTGGTGCACTTTGCTGGTGACCACATCCATGTCGATGGGCACGGCTGAAATGCTTGTTTTCCTTTGTGCAGAATGACTTGGGAGTCTTTTCATCTGAAAGCTCCACTAACTGTTCCCTTTTCCTTTTCTTTCTGGCCTCTAGAGCCTCGTGGTATGGCACAAACAAAAAAGCAAAGCCCATTTCTAGCTGTTCTGCAAATGAAATCAGTGTGTTTACAAATTCTGGTTACCTAAATCTTCCCCTCATGTGGAGAGCAAAGTGTCACGGATGGTTGCAATGGGTGTGTAGGGTTCTTTTCCTCTTGTTTTGGTTTTTGATACCCTGAGGCTTGGGATGTCCTGGTGATGGAGTGGAGAGGTCAGGAGAGCAGCGGTGAGAGGCTCCATCTAATTCACACCTTGGCACCAGCACGCTGGGGCTGACACGTCCAATTTGCGGTGGCACTGTGTGACAGGTGTCAGCACACGGGGCTGCAGAGTCAGGAGAGAGGGGATGATTGAACATTCTGCAAATGAGACACCCAGGGAAGGAAAAACACACGCACACCCGCACACAACAATTCCGTAGGAAATCTGGGCTAATTAACGCCTGCTGTTGCCTGATGCGTGGCACGGCCCCTCAAGGACTCTTTGCCATCGAGAGTTGAAAACATGTCAGGAGGCTCTTCTTTTCTCTTGCATGAAGAATATTATGACATTTTAGTGCTAAAAAAAGTTGTGATAACTTTGTGAGTTTTCATAGCAAGTTGTGAAACTTCTTGAAGTTCAGTATTGCCAGCTCCATCCCTTCCCTCCCCATCTTGTGTCTTAATCAGGTCACCTGGCAAGAGACACCTCCTGAAATCTGACCTTCTGCTGGCTGCATGGCTGTGTCCTGTGCTTCCCTGTTGGCCTGCAGAACAGGGTCTTTGCCTTCCATGCCAATGGCAGAAATGATCCTGTCAAATGTGCTGTTGGTACCATTGGCTGTGGAAGCATCATTGACTTTTGGGACTGGCTTCCCCAGATGACCAGTGACCAAATGCCACAGGTGTTACCTTCCCCAGCCAGGGAGACAAAGGCTGCAGAAATATGGGGCACTCTCCATGCCTGGTGCTGGGTTCAACCCTCCTTGGTGCATCTGGGAATGTGTGCTGGGAGCAGCACCGTTTGCAGCTGATGAAAATTTGCAGGAGAAGAGCAGGGGTGTTTCCATGGTTCTCCTGAAATTCTGGTGGTGATGGGGAAGAAGCAAATCCTGGGTATGTGTTGATACAGCACAGCCCTGGCCTGGCTGCCCAGGGCTCTGGAGAGGCTTGGGATGCATCTGGTGTGTCTGTGGCTGTGAGGGGCACAGCCTGTGCCAGCCACCCCTAATGAGCTTTGCATTAGTGTCACAAGAGGAAGATTCCCAGACCTTAAATTTGCCTGGAATGAGAAATGCAGCTCAATCCTTATTCTCCATCCTATGGCCTTCCCATCCCAGCTTCTGTCACGGTGCAGCTCGGTGGCTTTGTGCTTTCCTGGGACTGAATTCTAGAGTGGGTTAGCAGTGGGGGACTGCGATACTGGAAATTTGTCTGAAGTGGGAGGATCCCATCATTTGGGGAAACAGCTCTGTACAATGCTGCAAATCAACGGGACACAGGCTTGTCCTGCTGAGAAAGTCAGCAGAGCCAAAACTGAATTTAAAGGAAGCCTTTATTATTGTTATTATTATTATTATTCATGTCAGGGCTCCGTTGGGAAAATCTTTATCTGCATTAAAACGTACATAAGAAGAGGAAAGAAGAAAAGGCCAAGAAGAGGGTGTAGTACAAAGCATCCCTTTGAGCTCAGCTCCACGCCTCTGTAAAGTTCATTGCCAGGCTCTTTGCAGGGAGAGAATTTGGGTTCAAGGTTGAGCTGGAGACGTTTCCTGGCAGAATGTATATCCCCTGATCACACCTTTAGGAGATTATCCCATCATTAAATATTTGTAGGATAACAGGAGAAGCCTAATTTAGTTTTTGTTTCTTTTTCTCTGTGGTTTAATCACAGATGAAAGAGACTAATAGCACTACAGAGCTTTCTGGTGATCAAAGGCCAATCAATCCTCTTTGTGGAGTAATTAACTATTTGCTAAACTTGCAGAATTGATTTCCATTTAGGGCTAAGAGAGAGGGTTTTAAATGAAGACCGATTTACCAGGCGTGAGGAGGGAATCTCAGCACTGATGCCAGGAGATACTCAGAGTGATGAATTGGAGCCTGCTAATTGGAGGATGAAAAATACAGCTGGAATCTGGCCCCGTTTGCTCCTACTTTGGTGGAAGACAGGAAAAGGGAAATCAGGCTGAGAACCTGACAGATGGCTTTGTGCACCAGCAGCAGGAGAGCACAGTGTGGTTGGAGCAGCGTCCGACTGGCTGCAGGAAACGTGGATGGAGCCAGCACAGGACTGGGCTGCAGTGAATCCATCATCCAGGTGGATGTTCTGTCAGGGAACAGTTCTGGCTGCTCAGGCACAGCTTTGGGCTGGTTGCAGCTGCTCTGCTTCCCTCAATACAAAATCAGTCAGGCAGCTTTGTACGGCTGCAGCTTTAGTTTGCCAAGAAGCGTTTAGCACCATGGATTAAATCATGGCTTTTTGAAAAGCTGAGGGATAGAACATCCTTTGGCACTCCGGAGTGGTGATATGGGGGGTGCTCTGTATTCACAAGTGCTGCAGCCTCTCAAGGGTGATCAGGATGCTGAGAATGTCCAGATGGGCAGCTGAGTTATCAGGCAGTCAGACTGTTTATGGATATGGGGCATCTTCTTTAGTAGAGGAACTAAAAAGTTTGGAATTCATAATCTGTGATAGTAAATGGGATGGAGAAATGCCATAGCAGCTTGTAAACTGTGAGTGGCACAGGAAAAATGGTTGGGGAACAATTGGAAGAAGCAGGTGGGGTGGGTATTCACCAAACAGAGAAAGTTAAACCAAAGACAAGTCAGTATCTTTTCTTAGAGCACAGAATTAACTCATGGAATTTATTGCACAGGATGTTGTGGAGGACAGAAAAATAAATGAGTTCAAGACAGATGAAATTTGTGGAGAAGAGGTTCCTTGGTAGGTACTGGACACAGGAGCTGGATGAAAGAGCAGCTGGGCAGTCCCTGAGCAGCTGCCCACGTGCCCGTGGTCTCTGGCCATGGCTGGAGACAGGACCCAGCCTGGTGGCTCTCAGTCCCCATCCCGTGGTGTGTGGAGCCCTGCATTGCCAGGGCATGGGACAGCAGTGCTGGGAAGCCCCGGGCATGTAACTTGTGGGGTTTGGGGGCTTTTTGTACAGCTCTCAGAACCCCAGACCTTCCAGGGTCACCTCCTGGCTCTCAGAGTAAGTCCAAACCTTCCCTGAGAAAAAAAAAAACAAATTAGAGAGGGAACACTGTAAATCTGATCTTGCTCCATGCAGTTGGTGCCCAAATCTGATGTTGCTGTATCATGGAGGAATTTGGCTCTCCCGTGTCAGAGGATCTGTAGGAGCCCATGTGCAGCAGCAGCTGGGCGGGCGTTGTTGCAGTGCTGGTGTCGAGATGATTGTATTTGCTTGTCATAAATTGAATTCGCCTATTAGAGAGCTAAGACTTGATTTTTTTCATTAACACACAAAGCTGGAAGGGAAAGTTTCTTCTGAGGTCCCTCCAGACCTCTTTAAGCAGAGGTATAATTATTCTCTGTTGAGAAAGAGCGAGAGGAATTGCAGAGCTGTTTAAACAATTAGGAGCGGAGCTGTGCCGGCACCTCGCGGCGCTGCCCGGCGGCCTGGGCTGCCTCGCTGCAGGGTAATTGCGTTAGGGACCCCAGCACTGCCTGAAAATCAATTCTGTTGGGCCAGCCTGTTTGTTGGGAAATCCACTCAGGCAATTGAGGAGTCCATTAGGCTGCGGGCCCCGCGCGTGACCTCCCCAGGATTGGGGTTGACACTTGAACGAAGGCGTTTGTCCAGCTAAAGGACAGTGCTACCAGCAGACTCTTATCTCCCCTAAATTGGATTACTCAGATCTGCTTGTTCTCTTTAAAGATAGCTGCTTTGGGTTTTTTACCCCTCTCTTCCTGTCTGTCTGAGACAGTTACCTGTGATTACTGTTAACATCCCCTCCTTAGCTCTTGCCAGGCCCTTCCTGGCTGATGGTGCCCCGTGAGCTGGCCTGGAGCAGGGGTCAGTTCTTCCAGCCCTTCTCCAGCAACAGCCTCTTCACAGAATCCCAGTCTGGTCTGGGTTTGAAGGGACCTGAAAGCTCACCCAGTGCCACCCCCTGCCACAGGCAGGGACACCTGCCACTGTCCCAGGCTGCTCCAAGCTCTGTCCAGCCTGGCCTTGGGCACTTCCAGGGATCCAGGGGCAGCCACAGCTGCTCTGGGCACCCTGTGCCGGGGCCTCAGCACTCTGTGAGTAAAGAAAATAAAGGGTGATAAGACAAGACTTGCCTTAAAATGCTCAACCCATAATGTATACAGAAAATCCCAGCAGTCTTGAACAGTTTTACATGGGTAACTTCTACTTTGTGTTTTTTAGCTCCAGGAACAGCTGTTAGTGGACTCTTACAGTGATTAAACTCAAACATCCCCTCCTAGAGCAGGTTATCAGCTTATTCTGTCTTCTAGTGCAGGAGATATTGTATGAGGACATGAAACGGAAATGTTTCCTTGCTTTTCTCTCAAAGTATGGAGGAAAAAATGGAAAATAAGGCTGAGGAAGGGACAACTAGTTTGAAAGAATTTTTTGTGTGCATTTTGTAAGTTGTGTCTGAGAAAAGAAGGGAAGGAGGAGAGGGGCAGGAAAGGGGTTGGGGTGAGTGTTGTGTTAGTACATTTTGGCAGTAAGCAAAGATCCTTAGCAGTGGTCTTCCAGTGGGCAGGGGCCAGTGGGATGGTGTATGGACACTAAAACTGGAGAGAGCACCATTACAGTGGGAAAACCTGTCTGAACAAGCATATGGAGGAGCTGAGATGAAAATGCACTGGACATCATGATTCAGTTGAACTTTTTTGGTGCTGACAAAGTGTTTCCAAATCAGTTTGATAGTATCTCTGTTTGGGAAAGATACACTAGATAGCAAAACAAAATCCAAGTCTTCTCTGTGTATGCAGAATCTCTGTTGTAGCTCCCCTGGGAGTCAAAGTTCTTGCTTAGCATACAAAGGCTTAGGACTTTTATAGTGTTCAGACTCTTAATCTACAGAGCGTAATTTAATCCTCTTTTATCTGACTGCACCACAAAGCCCCAGTTGTAAATAAATCCTATGGTGATGTGGATGCAGCTGCAGCTTCTGCTCCCTCACCTGCAGCTTCTGCTCCCTCACCTGCAGCTTCTGCTCCCTCACCTGCAGCCGGTGAGTATTTGTGCAGAGCAGATGAGAGCAGGTGGCAGAGCTGGAACACACAGAGGTGCAGAGGGGAGGGCAGGCTGGATGCAGCAGAGCCTAAGCACAAGTGATGGCTCTGAGTGGCTGCTCAGCCACCTGCCCACAGCAATGATTTCCTGTTTCCCTGAGACTGCTGCTTTGCCCTCTGCTCCTCGGGGCTGTGCAAGATTGGGAAGGCACAGGAGTCCTCCAGACTGCCTTTGCAAATGTTACCAGCTGGGAGATGGGGTCAAATGCGAGGTGAATCAATTTGTGCTGTGTGAAGCATGGCCCCTGTGCCCAGGTTGGATGCCAGACCCTGTCACTGGTCTGTGTTGTCACCTCCAGGTCGAGCAGTGGCCGTAGCTGACCTCTGTGGGAAGGGTTTATTTGCATATTAAAATGATCTACGTGCCTGATGAGGGAATACTTTTTTCATCCTTTTTTGGCACTATTGTCATGGCAATGGCAGTTTTCCATAGTGCTGAGATACACCCAATTAGGATAACTCCATAGTTCCTAAAATAACTCTTCCCAGCTACAGAGAAGAAACTCCCATTCAGCAGGCAGTAAATTGGCTTTCTTGACTGAGGGTCATGGCTGAAGTGGACTGGAAATCAGGGTCCAGACTGGAGCCAGCCTTTGGGAGTGAACTGGAGGTACTGGCCTGCAGAACCTGCAGCTGCACACGTACGTGGAAGTTTCCATGGCAGGAAACTCTGCTCCCAGATCTCTGCTCCTGTACCTGGGCAGGTTTCTGCTGAGCTCAGTAGAGCCCTGGAAACTGCTGAGGTGGATATGGTGCCTGGTGGGCTGGAGGTGGGTTTTGGGTGAGACTAAGTCAGATTATGTGTGAGATCACACACATCATCTTTGTTCCCTTCCAAGTGGGAAGCCAGCTCAAGTAACTTCAGGTTCACATCTCATCAAGGCTTCAGAAAGCAAATGTTAAAGAAAAAATAGGTCAGAAAAATAGCATTTTCTTTCCAAAGTGTTCCAAGGAGGTTGTATCCATCACTGGGGAAGAAAGGGGACTTGGGGCAGGGAGAGGGAGATTCAAACAACAGTGTTGATGCATGAATATTTTGATGAGCACTTGATGTGCAGAAGCTTCTGTTGTGGGTGCATTACATCATGTCTTTGTGTCTGTCCTTGATTTACCTCGCTGTCCTTGCCTGGTTTTACAGCCGTGGCCCTCGGTGACCCCGGCGGCGCTGCTGCCCCGGCCTGGGCAGGATAAGCTATTCCTCCCCAGACAGCCATCCCCTCTCTGCCCGTGCCGTGCAGCTCTTCTAATGACATCCTCAATACCAGCAAAGATGAATAATAAAAACTGCTGCCATTGGTCCCAGAAGGGCCTTCTGAGGAGGTTTGTTTCAGAATAATGAGTATGGAAATTCTGCATCTGTAATGAACTGCAAGCAGTCTTCCAACTCACTCGTGCCGAAAATTCACACTTGCCTTTCCCATAACTTGTCACTTTTCTTTTATTATTATTGTTCAATATGTAAACAAGGCCAAGAAACTCTTTGTTCCTTTGTGCCTCCTTACATTTGTCCATTAATCCCAGTCTCCCTCCCCTCCCCCCAACACAGGCAGGATTACACAAAGCAAAAGTCATTAATTTTTATCTCTGACTATCTGTGGGCTTTTTAATGTGGCCTGGCTTGCTTATGCACCAGCAATTACATGTCATAAGTGCTTGTAGATGCTGAAGCAGTATCGCGGGCTGATGAATCACTGCCTTCCCCTCTGATTAGTATGCGAGGGGCTGTGCTCTTCTTTGAGCAGCTGGCATGCCAATGAGGATCTGGCTCTGCTGGTCAAGGCATCTGGACATGAATTCAATATGGATTGCTTTAATTAAATGGCTAAGCACACAAGGAGCTGAGGAAAAACTCCATCATTGAGTGAAACTTGAAAATAAAGTCGACGTGAGAGTGTAGGTAGTAGGAATTGTTTAAACACCTGTTGGCTCCCTGGTGAACCTGCGGGTTCCTGGTTCCTTAATGAACTTCCTGCAAGTGGCTGAAAATTCTTCCTGATTTATTCATCTGATAAATTTCATTGCTAAAATTAGGTTTATCCTCAAAAGTTTAGGAATAGGTGAACTTGGGTCCATTTCTCTGCTCTTTATAGGAATTGCTATTCTTTTTTAAAAGTAAGATTATTGCAATTTGTAGAGGCAGATGTTTTAAGGAAGGATTGGGCAGCTGCATGTGGTGCCAGTGGGATGTGGAAAGTAGCAAAACATTTGTGAATATGCCAGGGTGGAGCCATAAGAGATGAGAGAGAAATGCACTACAAAAGACTTCCTGTGCCCACTTGGAAAGTCTGTGAATTAGACCAATTGAAATAAATACTGAGGGTATATTTCCTCTTTACAAAATGGAACTGTGAAGCCTGTTTGTTGCTTTTAGATTTTTCTGGTCAGTTATAGTCCTAATTTCTGCTCTACACTGTCCTGTACTGGACATTAAAGCATTGAGTCCCACTGAAAGATTCCAAGTTCATTTGAACTGTTGAGTTTATTGACTAAAGTGTTAGCAATAAAAATGGGACCTCATTTCCAATATATGAAGTTAAATTCCCAGACTGCTTCCAGACCAGCCCCTTAGCCTGTGTGTTCCTGCCAGCACTGTCATATTGACTCATGCAAAATATGATATTTACCTTAAATCAACAGCAGCCCTTTGTTGTTTGAAAAACTGCTACACACGGAACGTGGAGCTGTGGCTGCTTTTTGTGCCAACGTGCCCTCTCCAGCTGCTGCCATCCTCTGTCCTGCCTGGCTGCCCATGGATGGGTGGGGAACCTCTGGGTGGGGAGGGTTTGGGATGCTCTGTGCTTCCCAAGCACAGACAAACTTCACAGGTCCAGGTGTGTGCAGAGAAAGAGGAAACAGCAAATGAATGGTGAGGGATTGGTCTTTGATGCCTTGTGGCTGGGAAATGGTGAGGTTTAGCCCAAGCCCACCTTTGGCATTTTCATGTGCTCAGTGATTTCAGGCACTTTGTAGCTGTTTTGGTCCTCAGGAGGGAAGGTGAGTGTGGCCACTGTGGTGGCCTGATGGACACCAGAAGGTTGCTTTTCTTGCCTTCCACATGCAGGTTACTGTTCTCATGAGATCATTACTGTTCGCTGTGTTTTGGGCAGTGGGACAAAGCTGTTGTTTCATCGGTGACAGAGATGAAATGAATCCTCCTCTGCTCTCACATCTGCTAAAATCTGGGGCCTCCATGCTCTCCATGCTGGGGACTCACAGCACGGCCTCCAAAGCCACCTCCTCACCCATGGTGAGCCTCACTGCATCCTCATTCTGCAAATTAAATTAAAATAGAATCTGTATTAAGGGTGTTTTCCCCCATGTTTCACATTTTAAGAGAGTTTCTCATGTCTGTTGTATGATGCACATGCTTCATAAACCGAAGAGACTCATCCTGTCTTCATCTAAATGAGGGACAAGTGTGGCTGAGGAGCTCCCCAGTGGTATCACAATTTTCTGAGCTATCAGGAAGAGGTGTAAATCTGTTAAAATTAAAAGAATTGCAGAAAACACACCAGTAACATGGCAACAGGGATATCTTTTTGATAATCTTGGGTATTCATTGTGACTAAGTAGATGTTGCACAGTTTCCCATTTGCTAGTTGTTTGGGATTTTAATGTAAATTACAAACTATGCGCTTGCAGTTCGCTGCTGCTGCAGCTATTTCTTAAGTTTTATCTTCACTGCAATTGGTTTTGTGTTGATGGGGTCTCCAGCGATTCCCTTCCTTTCCCAATGCATTTTTTTGCCATGACTCCTCGAGGTCACATCCTAAAGAAGTTCAGTGCCCTCTGGATGATGCCACTCACGTACAGAATGCATCCTTTGGCTTCTAAAGGCAGATTTTTTTCATCCAGGCAAAATTTGGTTTATCATCTGTGTAGCTGTTCCTCCTGCCTGGCACACACGTGGAAGTGAGTTTGTCCCTGCCCCCAGAGCTGCCCTCTGCACCTTTGTTCTGCAGGTCCCTCCTCCCGCGGCTGGCGCCGAGCGGCTGCTCCAGCACGCAGGGTGCTGTACTTAGAGCAGCCCAGTTTACTCTCATCATTTTAATAGTGGACCGAAGGTATGTTGCCATGTGAACAAGTCATCATGTCACCATGGCAACCGGCTGGATTGCAGCACCGCTCCGAGGACTGGACTTTTTTTTTTTTTTCCCTTTTTTTTTTTTTCCCCCCTTCTTTTTTTTTTTCCTACTCGGTGCTTTTCCTATTGTTAAATCTGCTGAAGGGCTCACAATGGGAGGATTCAGGCTGCTTTGGGAAGCAGCTTTTCATTTAAACCTGGAAGTTGTTGTATAAACAGCAAGGCCAGCGTGCCACGGGATTCGCTTTCAAGGCAGACTCGAGGAGGGCTTTGAAGCAGGACCCCGGTGTGTTCTGCAGCTTGATCAGGACTGAGACAATTACACATCTTGGCACCTTTCAGACTCCTCTCCACACTCCCCTCTGCTGCCCACAGTGGGGTCCCAGACGCTCGGCCGCGGATTGGGTGACCCCCGGACAGCCCTTTGCTGCTGCTGTGAGCCTTTTTTGCTTTTGGAGGTATCAGTAGGCCAAAATTAGACACACTGAGAGGTTTCATTTTATTTAGGGGTTTTTTTTTTCCACCTTCTTCATCCCACGTCACATAGGCAGCTTCCAACACCAAGCAGTGGGGGCAGAGGAGCAACACGAAGAGATAAATGATTCAGGCACTGAGACGTGAGAGCCTCGCGTGTGCACCCAGCGCACGGGGATGGTGATGGAATACCCAGGGCTCTGCAGGAGACTGAGCAAAAAACAGGCAGATAAAATACAGCTCTTAAGCCTGAACTGTGAAACATTATTTTATACATTAAATTCCGGTAATTCAACTATTTTTTTTTTCCCTTGAAAATACATGAGAACACAGAGGCTGGGATGGTGGGGATCATTCCCAGGTGTGGTTGTTCTATCCACAGTCCTGGTGTGGCATAAAGAGCACTTAGGAAAAGGGCATCTCCTGTAGCATTTCCAGAGCTCAAGTAGCAGCCTGTGGGATGGCAGCAGATTCTGATCCACTGCAAGTACAACTGAGTAACCTGAAGGGACCCCTCAGCCTGCCTGGAACCAGTTCCAGCATGGCCTCCCTGTGGGATTCTCTCCCGTGGCAGCAGATGGGTAAGATCAGGAATGAAGCAGGAGAAAGAACAACCCCAAATAGGGCTGAAGAGTCACTGGGCCAGGAACTGCTGCTGGTGGCTGGTCTTCATCAAATCATCAAGGTTGGAAGGGACCTTTAAGATCATTAGGTCCAACCATCACTCCAACACCACCACAAGCACCCCTAAACCACATCCCGAGGGCCACATCCAGACATCTCTTGAACACTTCCAGAGGGAGTGACTCCAACCCCTCCCTGGGCAACTTATTCCAATGCCTGACCACTCTTTCAGGGAAAAATATTTTGTTAATATCTAATCTGTCTTGGTGTGCTGATGCAAACTCGAGCTCAGATCTGAACGCACAGGGCAGGTTCACTCTGGGTGAGGAACAGGGAGAGGCAGGTGGAGGTGCTGTTTGGATGGTGCTTGGGATAGTGAACAAAAATACAGCAGTGTGCAGCTTTGGACACACCTCTGGTGCTGGGCTGGAACACATCAGCACCAACAGCAGGAGGATCATGGTGCCATCCTAGCGTGTCTGCATGGCAGCAAATCCCAGAGTGCTTGGGGTGGGGAAGGACCTTAAATCTCATCCCATTCCACCCCCTGCCATGGGCAGGGACAACTTCATTATCCCAGGGTGCTCCAAGCCTCGCCCAGCTTGGCCTTGGGCACTCCCAGGGATGGGGCAGCCTCTGGGCAGCCTGTGCCAGGGCCTCACCATTCTCACTGGGAAGAGTTTCCTGCTGTTATCCCCAGCCTGACACGGGGCTCCTGTGTTTGTGGTGCTGACAGCCAGGCCCAGCTGGTTTGCACACAGAGCCTGCCCTGCTGGCTCTGGCAGCAGCCCCTGCCCCTCAGCACTCACACTCATTTAGGCAGGCAATTGGTGAGGTGAATCGCCCTCCATAGGCAGCAGGGATCATCTCTTCTTTGTGCATAAAATTACAGCAAACAAGCCTCAAATAACACAGGACACTTTCATAATTGATTTATGCGAGGACTCTGAAAGTTCTATTACCTTTTGTTTAGCTCAGGGGGCCTGACTCTGTGCAATCCATTGCTGAAACTAATTACAAGATATAATTAAACTGTGACACGAAGATATTATACCGTTAGTTTACTAATGACACCGCGAAGCTGTACCACCAGCACAGGACAGTGATTATGCTTCATTCATTATTTATCCCTTTGCTAAATGAGACGCTGACATTTTCAAAAATTACTTTGAGGTTTCTTAATTGTCAGCAGCAGGATGGACTAGAAGGAGCTCTCCTTCCTCTTAGTTACTTATCTGAACCTCAGATGTATTATTAGCAAAAAAAAAAAATATCCCCCTCCCCCTCTGGGGCTCTCTGGGCATGGCTGGGCTGATCTGGGCCATTGCTGATGGCAGGTGAGGGACACACAGAGTCTGCAGGGCAGGGTCTCCTCTGGCATTTCCTGCCTCAGCCTGGCTTACCTGTGCTGCTTCATGCCAGGGAAATGTTGAGTTTTAAGTGGTTCTGTGCCAGCTGGAGGAGTCTGTCCCCCTGCTTCCTCTGAGCATCTTCTTGCATCGTTGTTGCTGTAATAACTTTTTGGACTTTATCGATCAGTAAAGGCTTTGTCCATTAGTATTACTAAAATAGAATTATTTACCTTAAAAAATAACCTTGTGTAAAGTGCTGCAATTGGCATAAAGCAGAACAGGCACTGCCATATTCTCAAAAAAAAAAAAAAAAGGAGATGCATTTACTGACTTCCTCATGTGAAGTTCTGGTTGTTTGTCCATAGAGGCTTCTCTCCTTCTCCCTCTGTGCCTCCCCAGCCTCTGTATTTCTTCAGTCTGGGGGACCTAAAAGCACATCTGGCACTAACCTCTGGGTCACCTTCCCACCACGCAGCCTGTTTTCCTCAGGGCACTGCTGGACAGCTTAAGATGAGGTTTAATTTCTTCTGAGTGTAATGGCATCCGGCATCTATAATTACAGTGTTTTCTGTGCTGTGCTGATTAAATACGATTTACCCAGAGAACCAAATGATGAATATTTGAGCGGAGTGTGTTGAACCAATAGCTGGTTAAATAGTCATAATAAATAAACTTGAAAGAGGAGAAGAAAGAGGGGCTCATGAGTTATGGGACAGTAGCAGGTGTGAGAAAAAAAGAAAGTGAGATTAACACTAAAGGCAGAAGAATATTTCTAGTGCTTCATCTAAAGAAAAGGCCAAAAGACACAGCTTGAATGGCTTCCCACTGCCAGAGGGCAGGGATGGATGGGAGATTGGGAAGGAATCCTTCCCTGTGAGGGTGGGGAGGCCCTGGCACAGGGTGCCCAGAGCAGCTGTGGCTGCCCCTGGATCCCTGGCAGTGTCCCAGGCCAGGCTGGACAGGGCTTGGAGCAGCCTGGGACAGTGGGAGGTGTCCCTGCCCATGGCAGGGGTGGCACTGGGTGAACGTTAAGGTCCCTTCCAATCCCAACCAGTCTGGGATTCTGTGAAGTCACAGGTTTGGATTTCTTTCACTGTCTTCCAAAGATGAAGGATTATTTTCCTTCTTTTTGCCCCCTCTGAATTAGTTTAGGAGTTGCTGTCATTTGATCAATTCTGAGGGTGATTAACTCCCATTTGTTGCATGTTTTAACCTTGGAAAGTGCAACGGGCAATGAAAGGTGAGGGCAGTGTCTTCTCCAGTCATCCCAACTCTCCTCAAAACCAGGAATGGCTGCAGCTCTGCCCCCACTGGCACTGGCTGGGAAGGAGGAGTGTGCAGTGTTAGCAGAATTCCAGAATATTTGTGTGTTCTATGCCTGTCCTCGGTCTCTGTTAATAGAAAGTGTAAGAGCAAGATGCTGGGGGGGTCACAGTTCAGCTCTTGGCTTTTTCCAACCTGGAATCAAACAGCAGCTCAGAAATGGGTGAGTTGGAAGGAAACTGTTTCCTGGAGCCTTATTTACCCAATAAGCAGTAAATGTTTAACGACCTCGAAGTGTGCTTCAGGGAAACCAAGTGATTGCAATTGCTTCGAGACTGGTAGAGAAGGGATTAAGAAGACATTCGATAAGTACCTGGTGCTTTGTGGGCTCCAAAAACCCCAGAAGGTGTCAAGCTGATCTTTTCCTGAAGTGGCATTTCCAGCAGAATGCTTCCCTCCTGGATCCAGGGGAGCGAGCAGTGCCAGTTTGCTCTGGGAAATCTCAGACGGAGCTGTAGGAACTGCTGGCAGCCTGATCTTCCCCTTGGTGACCTCGGTTCAGGTGGGATTGAGGCTGTTCTGGTGGGCCCCAAGAGCTGGGACAGGGACACCAGGACTGCCAGCTGCAGTCTGAGAGCCCTCGGCACCAGCTGGGGCTTCTCCCTCTGCAGAAGTTACTCCCAGGATTAACCAAGAGGGGCTTGGAGAGTTTGTTTAAATCCAGAGGGAACCCCTCACAGAGCCAGAGCCTTTCCTGCGAGGCCATTTCCCTTCAGTGCCTCTGAGTTCCTCCTGGGTTTTGGTGCCATTGTGGGAATAAGGTGCTTTAGCATTTTTCCTGTGTGTCTCATCCCTGTCTATCCCCCCAGTGAACTACAAGGCTCTGAATATAGGTCACCCCAGGCAATTAGCGAAGAGTTGCTGGTTTTGAAAGACTGAGCAGGCAGGAAGCCCAGTTTCCAAATGAGTTATCAGGTGAGATGGTGTTTGGCCTCAGCCAGAGTGATTGACAGGGGTCTGCATGTTCACAGATACATTATTTAAACATGGGGAGATATAAGAGATCTTCTGCACTAATTACTTCGAAGGCTGTATTAATCACAAGACACTTTAATACTCAATCAATACTTGCATTTGTCAATGACCTTGTAAATCTCCTCACTTTAACTCTGCTGTGTGGCAAAAGTGTCATTTGGCATCTTCCAGGGGCTGGTTCTGTGCAGCTGTTGCTCAGTAAAATTGGTATTTTGCAAAGTCTTAGTTGCAGTGTTTAAAGCTCAGTTTCAGAAGTGGAAATGGGAGGAGGATAGATGTTGAGGCAGCTGTGTAGCTGTGTTCTAACCACTGGGACATCATTTTTGATGTGAGCTGGGCTCACACCTGCTGAAGGGGACATTGCATAGGGCATCCATGGATTCTGGCTTCACCCACAGGCTGGGCTGTGGTGACCTGATGGCAGAGCAGTGAGGTCTTTGCCATACTGTGTGTAACTGTGTTGTAACGGGTGTGTGTATTAATGGGAGGGTACTGGGGTGCTGGCCCTAATATCTTTTAGATGGCAGGGTCATGAAACTTGGTAATTTCATCAGGGTAAAGAAAGAAAGTAAAACAATGTCCTCAAATTCAGACAAGATTGCACAGCAGCCCAGATATTCAAAGTGGAAAAGAGCCATGATGTTGGTTTTCTGCGAGGCACTGAACTGGAAGAGGGAAACTGAGAGGAAAAAAGCCCTGTCCACTGTTAACTCCTGGCTAGTTGGAGCTGTTTACCTTTTTTAGAGTTTTTCCAGCTGTTTTCCTGTTGTATGAGCAGATAGTTCTCATAGTCTCAATGGAATTGTACAACTAATAATATTTCACCTGCCTGCGTTTGGGATTTTTTAAGTGAGTCCTGTGGGTGTTTGCTCAGTTGCTTACATGTGGCAAGCAGAAAGCAAAGCCTGGTCCTGGGGCTGGAAGGCACCTCTGGGCATTGTTCTTGTGTGCCCTGCACTGAGGAGCCCAGAGCTGGGCCCGGTGCTCCAGACAGAGCCCCAGCAGTGCTGAGCAGAGACAGATGGGATCAGCTCCCTGCAGCTGCTGGCCATGTCCCTCCCAGCCCATCCCAGGCGCTGCTGGCTCTGCTCAGCCCAGTGTCCCCCTCTGCAGGAGCCCCGGGGGTGCTGGTGCCTGGGGGTGCTCCTGCCCGGGTGCAGGACTGGCCCTTGGCCTCTCTTGGATTGCAGGATTCGTCTTGGCCCCGCTGAGGTCCCCCTGAAGGGCAGCACCGCTTCAGTGTGTCACTGCTCCGGTGTGTCACTGCTCCGGTGTGTCACTGCTCCAGTGTGTCAGAGCTCCGGTGTGTCACAGCTCCGGTGTGTCACAGCTCCAGTGTGTCACCGCTCCGGTGTGTCACCGCTCCAGTGTGTCACTGCTCCAGTGTGTCACTGCTCCGGTGTGTCACTGTTCTGGTGTGTCACCGCTCCGGTGTGTCACTGCTCCGGTGTGTCACTGCTCCAGTGTGTCACTGCTCCAGTGTGTCACCGCTCCAGTGTGTCACTGTTCTGGTGTGTCAGTGCTCCGGTGTGTCACTGTTCTGGTGTGTCAGAGCTCCGGTGTGTCACCTTTTGTTAGTCATTGCATGTGACCCTTTTCTTTATAAAGAAAAGTTTTATCTTTAAAAATCGCTTTATTGGGTCAGCACTTCATTTCCTCATCCCTGGCACAGCAGTTCGGGCCGGCACACAAACCCATCTTCCCATATTCTCCACTGTTGCATACATTATATTCTTCAGGGAAATTTCATCTCTGTGCTCCTTTCTGTGGAAATCCTGCTGCAGAAATCTCGTTGGCAGCTTACAAAAATTACCTTTTCCCATTCCAAGTGCCCCTGCCTTAGTCACTGCTGTCAGATCTGAAACTGCTCAGCTGCAGAGGGAGGGGAGTTTAGTGCTTTCCCTCTTGCTCTAAGGCCATTTTTCCTATGCTTCTTTTTTATTCTTTTATTTTATTTGTGGTCCCTGTCATTCTGTCGGGGCAAAGGGGTAAAGAGATTTGACACTAAGTGCGGGGAAATGCTGTATCTGGAATCTATCTTCCAGACGGCAAAAGAATAAAAATTCATGGCAGGACAGCGGCTGCTGCCACGTTCCCTAAGACATATTGCAGGTAGCGTTATTTATTGTGGCACGGAGTTCATGGAAGTGCTACCTCAAAGCACCCGGAGAGATCCTAAAAAGCCCATCTCCCATCAGGTGCAGCAGATTTACTGCGCTGTGCGCGGCGGGGTCAGAGCGGCGCGGGAGCCGGGGGCGCTCCGGGCGGGGCTGCCCGTGCGGGGACACTGTGACAGTGCCCGGGGCCCGCCAGTGCTGCCCGTGCGGGGACACTGTGACACGGCCCGAACCCCCAGTGCTGCCCGTGCGGGGACACTGTGACACCGCCCGAACCCCCAGTGCTGCCCGTGCGGGGACACTGTGACACCGCCCGAACCCCCAGTGCTGCCCGTGCGGGGACACTGTGACACCGCCCGAACCCCCAGTGCTGCCCGTGCGGGGACACTGTGACACCGCCCGAACCCCCAGTGCTGCCCGTGCGGGGACACTGTGACACCGCCCGAACCCCCAGTGCTGCCCGTGCGGGGACACTGTGACACCGCCCGAACCCCCNGGGGACAGGGCCGGGCTCGGGGACACGGTGCTGGCGGCGAGCGGGGCGCTCGGAGCTGAGGTTGATGCCGAGCCGGGCGCGGGGAGGGCACACGGGCGGTGTCGTGAGGGGACCCGCGACGCGCTCCCCGTGCTGGAGGCTGATCCTCGCCCGCAGCGGTGGCCGCGGCAGCAGCGATGGGCACGGCAGGGCTGTGTGACCCTGCCAGCGCCGGGCGATGCCGGGGCCGGGCAGTGGCCGGGTGGAAGCCGCGGCCGCACCTATTGCCCCTCTGGGCAGCCTCAGAAGGACCAGGGTGGGCCGATAGCACGGCTGCCACCAGGGATTCTGGGGCAAAAGAGAAGGTTCCAGGTCGTGCGGGCTCTAGGAGGGAGTGGCTGAGCGTTTATTCACTGGGGGATCTCAGAAACCTGCAGGGTGGTAAACCAGGAATGCTGGAAACCTCAGAGGTCATTAAAAACCTCTCAAAGTACACAAATGCAGTACCAATACCTCATTAATCCTTGCAGGACTTCTGGACATTCGTTCTCCCTTCCTCTCCTCTGGAGTCCCTGTTTTCTCACAATTCTTGACAGTTAAAGACAAACTCACATCTTTCAGCTTTCCAGTTCCAACACAGTGACCACAACAAACATGAGAGCATTTGGGAGCAACAAGTCCTCAGCTCATTAACCCACAGAAAATGAGATGATGTTAGCTGATAGCAGCTCTGCTCTCTGAGTGCTTGTCCTAACCCTGCCTCTGGTGGTTGCAGTGCTCCCAAAGATTCAGATTTCTGAAGACAGAGGAACTTGTTAGCAGTGACACAGGACCCTGTATCTTCTTGTTAGAGGTTTGTGGGGCCTCCTTTGGTGATGGTACAAGCCAAGCAGTTTTCCATGTTTTTTCCAGCAGTTTCCCAGGATTAATCTCATTGCCTTCACCTGTGCCACCTGCCTTGCCTGCCATTTGCTGCTGTTGGGTTGGAATCACGGAATCATGCAATGGTTTGGGTTGGAAGGGACCTTAAAGCTCATTCCATTCCACCCCATGCCCTTCCCCTATTCCAGGCTGATCCAAACCCTGCCCAACCTGGCCTTGCACGCTTCCAGGAATGAGGAGTCCACAGCCTTTCTGAGTTGTTCCCTTTCAAGCTCCGGAGCCAAAATCCATCACCTGGCTGCAGTGGAGGTGTGGGAAACACCAGAGTGACCTCTGGGGCCACTGCTGCCCTGCCTGCTGCCGAGGGCAGCTGCTGCTGCTGCTGGGGGATGTTGGGGGTGCTCATTTCCACTGCCTGTGCAGCTGGAGGTTATCGAGGCCAGGGGCTGCTCCCCAGCTCATAAACCTCGTGTGCTATTCGGAGTCATGACTCTGGCAGGGAGCTGCCAGTGCTGTCTGTGGGACAGATAATCCCTCAGCCTGCCTGCTGGAAGCTGCTGTATTGATTTCTGCTCTCTCTAAACCTCACTTGTGTTCAACGCTTGTTCGACATCTGAAGGAATATCCAGTGGGCTCCAGGGGCAGCCGGGGAGTGGGGCACAGGCAGCAGGGCCAGGGCACGTTTGCCTCGAGTTTGAGACGTGCCAACAGGAAGGTGGCAGTGGGACCTCGGAGCCCCGGAAAAACTCTTGGACAAGACTGAAAGCAGCAGGACACCGCTGGCTCACTCTGTGATCAGTGAGAAAGTAGGTTTTTGTGTGCTGGGCTCAGGGGATTTGATGGTCCTCTGAGGTGGGTTTAAGGCTGTGGATGCAGGTGCAAGGGAGCCACTGCTGGGGACTTTTCTCCATTTTACTTCCCTGTAAGTCACAAGAAGCCTCTGAATCCCAGGCCTCTGTTGGCAGGACATGCAGGGCTCTCTGGAAGCACGTTTGGGCTGGATCCGTTGCATTTCCAGTCTGTGGGATCTGTCATCCTGCCCAGTGTCACCCTCTGCCACGTACCCTGTTCCCAGACTGACACGGCTCCAAAGAGCTCCTTTATGTGGAGGGAGCAGTGGATGATTAGGGAGGTTATGTGGACACTGGAATTGAAGCTTAGAGCCAGGATGAGAGGGCTGAAAGAGGCAAAAAGAAGGATTTAGCATATTTTTAATTAAAATAACAAGCCGGGACCTGTCACTACATAGATTCCTTTGTATCCAGAGTTCCTTTCCCTCTTTTCATCTTTGACTTTTTAGATTAGGCACTCTCAGAGCAGGGATCACACTTTCCTCTGATCTGGAAAATGCCTGGCATGCTTTGAGGGCTGGCATTGTCTATGCAATAATGAAATAACCACAGTTTTAGTCCGTTTGCTGTCTATCTCCTATCTGCCATCATCATGAGATAGTTAATGCTTGAAATAATTGCACCTAGCACTTGCATTATACTTTTGGTTGTTCAAAATTTAATTCTCATACCACTCTGAGATCAGAACTGGTACAGCTGCTCTGTGAATTTGGAACAGACACACAGAGATGTAGCTTTTTCTCCCCAAAAGAAAAGGAGAAGCACAGGTGGTGCCTGCTGTGTCATGGTGTGCTGCATAAACACAAATCTCATCCCAGTGTGAGCATTTTATAGTAGGGCATTAGGAAAAGTGGCTGATCTGTCATGTTCTTTATTTGTGTTGAATTAAAAATTAGTAGATTATGCCAGATTTTGCTCTATTAAACACACACAGGCTGGTTAAAAGTGACCCTATCAATCAAAATGGTGATTGTATCACATGATTTAAAATTTGTTCCAACAATGGTGCAACCCAGAAAAACCAGGTCTTTTAAACAAAGCTTGATCCTCCATCCATGTAATTTAGCATAAAACCTTGAAAAGAAGCAAAGCAAACTGAAGTAATTGCAAAATACAAATTTTAATAGACCTAATCCCCGGGAGGATCTCTGTCAGGGGAGTTGAATTTGGATTTGTTTGTACAGATGAGTCTGAATGGCACTTGAGTGCTGGTGCAGAGCTGCTCCCAGGCCCTGCTGGGAGAGGTGGTTCTGGTGCAAAGCAGGAGCAGGAGATGTGCTGGTGGAGCCTGGAGGTTTCCTGAGGAAAGACCTTCTGCTTCCCCTCTCTGGTACTCCCCATGCCATGGTTTGTGTGTTGCTGGCTTTGCTCAGTGCTCACTCACTGCTTTGGGCACACCCACTGCCCATGGACATCCTTCCACTCCTGTGGGCTCCGGGCTCGGCAGCCCATGAGAGAGAAGGAAACAGAAATCTGTCACTCAGACCTTTACCATTAATTCAGGTTTTCCCCTGTTGATTACATATCTACATGAGGTAAATCCTGAGTTGTTCCAGACACTGCATTCTCTGTGGCTGGTGGCACTTTCCTGCCTTGATTCCATTTTTCTGGAGCACCACCCCAGGGGCCCATCGGGACTCATCTTTTCTCCTTGTGTTTTCATTTTGCCAAATCCAACCTTATGTGTTGGTGCCACTCTATAAAATACACTGTGTCTGTTTATAGCCTCATCTTGGCCTTAGGATTTTGCCTTTTCACAAATTCACCAAGGTGAGAATCCAGACACCTGCCCTGTCTCTGACTGGTGGATGCCCAGCTATATTTCTTTCCTTAAACTACTTGCAACTGCTTACGAATTTATTAATCAATTTTCATGTTCCCTGGACACAATTCACAGCGACTTTGCCACCCAGGTGTGCATCCTGTATCTGTGTGAGACCACCAACATTTGATTCTGATCACACCTCTCTTCTGCATCACATTCCATTGCAGGTGATTTGATCAGACTGCCCTGGGTTTTCATTTCCGAAGCTTTCAGACATGACTAGTTTTGCCACTTAAGTATTTTCATCACGCTGATTAGAGGTTTTGTTCTGTTTTAATATTTGTGAAGCACTAATGATCACTGGGTGTTGCTTTTAATTCTAACATCTGCTCCAGCTGTAGAGGAGTAGAAATAGTCTCAACTGTGTGCATAGGTCAAAGACTTGGCCACTTTTTCCTCTAAACTGAGTCCAGGCAACTTATTCCTCCAAAGCTGCTGGTCTCAGGCAGCACTTTCATTCCGGAGATGAAAGGTGAGTGCCAGGTTGTGGGGCTGCCGAGCCTCTCCATCTCCTTTCCCCATTAGCAACTGGGAGCGGAGCGGGCAGGTGGAGCAGGCTGAGCGTGCCTTTGCAACACCACCTAAAATCACGTTTGATTTGCTCCCTTTGATGGCGTGTTCACAGTTATCTTGCCACGACTCTGATCTTCTCCAGCTGCATGGCCCTTTAAATCCCCCATTTCAAATAGGAAGGAGAAAGCGATTTGGTGGAGCCCTTCCCATCCTTCGGATCCGTGCTCTTATTAAGGCTCATATCTATTACTTTCTTCCTTTCTGAAGGAGTCAGCTTGATTCAGTACTTTTGGGACTTGGTGACATTAATGTATCTGTTTTATGTAACACGGAGTCATTATGAACAGAATCGTAGATGATAAAAAAAGGGCTAACGAGAGGCAAGGAGGGTTTTTCCCCTTGAAGCTCGTTCGGCGGTGCCGGGGTCAGGGAGCCGCCGCCTGATTGGGCGCGCGGCCGCCGCAGTGGCATTTCTGCAGTTTCATCACAAAGTCTAAATAATCCACGTGAAAGCCGAACCTTATTTACAGGAGACACGTCCGTGCTGCCGGAGCGAGGCACCGGAGCATCGTCCGGGCGCTGGGTGCCTCCTGTGTTTGTGCCGGGACAGCGCTGCCGCTGCTCGGGCTGGGAGGGCACGGCCGGGCCGGGCCGGCCCTCGCTGCTCTGCCGGAGCTGCAATCGCGGCCACGGCACTCGGAGGATGATAAAAAGAGAGCAGGAAATGACCTGGGGAGGGGAAAGTGGCAGGGATCCCAGGGCTGCTTAGTGCTGCTCTAGGAAGGAGAAAGGGGGACGGGGGGAACTGAGCATCGATGTGAGCACTGCAGGGCAGGGCTGCTGCTCCCCCCGGCACCCCAGCCGCTCTCCCAGCCTGGAGCCATTCCCTGACAAAAGCTTTTCATCTCCTGTGTTTGAGCACAGGCTGCCCCTGAGCCAGGAGAAGGAATCAGAGCTGAGATTGTGGCTCTCAGAGGGCTCTGACCCGAAGAACCTGCAGTGAGAAGGGGCTGAAGGAGCAGTGGAAGCTTTGGTGGTCTCCTCGTCCAGGAATCTCAGAATCCCGGACTGGTTTGGGTGGGAAGGGCTCATCTCCTTCCACCCCCTGCCACAGGCAGGGACACCTTCCACTATCCCAGGCTGCTCCAAGCCCTGTCCAGCCTGGCCTTGGACACTGCCAGGGATCCAGGGGCAGCCACAGCTTCTCTGAGCAAATGTCCTTTGGGATTGTCCAGTAGCTCAGAAGGCTGGCAGGAAGCAAGCAAGCTGTGCCAGAGACATTACCAGCCAGTCCATTTGCTCGGGATTAGAATTTAATAACCTTTTCTACCTTCAAGTTTTAAACTCATTTACAGGGAGCTGAAATGCCTCCTGTGTTGTTTGTATCTCTGTTTTAATATTTTTCCTTTTCTTAGTAAATGGTTTTGTTTTATATAAATTGACACAAGAGTATTTGGAGGGGAATAAGACTAGGGATGTTTCCTTTAAGGTTTTATTAAAGAATGACACATTCTTACAAAATGGCATAAAAGAAACAGCAACTACACCATGCCTAGAAGGACAGCTCCTTTCCACCCCTGTTTGAGCAGCACATCAGGTGATCATTGTAATGTGGTTCTGTCTTTGGCACGCCACAGCCCTGGAGCCACAGCCCTGGAGCCACAGCCCCAGAGCCACAGCCCCAGAGCCACAGAGCCACAGCCCTGTAGCCACAGAGCCACAGCCCCAGAGCCCCAGAGTCACAGAGTCGCAGAGCCACAGAGCCCCACAGCCCCAGAGCCACAGCCCCAGAGCCACAGAGCCCCAGAGCCCCTGCCCCGTGCCCTGAGCCTGCACAGCCACACGCTCAGGGCTCGCTGGGTCACCTCCCTGCCTGGGGGTCCAGCAGGGATGTGTGGGGTTTTTCAGAGCACACCATGACCCAAACCTAGAGGTCAGACTGGTGAAATCCTGAGATGCTCCCCATCTTGGAGGTCTGCAGACTTTGGGAGCCCTCCAAGATGCTCCCAGAGGGTGATGCCCTCAGGTGAGGTGCCGAGTTGGTTTCTAGGTTAGGAACTCCAAACCCAGGTCCATCCAGCTGTCTTGATTTAGAATGAATTGTATGATTCATTTTAAATATTAAGTAAAACAAACCTCTCAGATATTTCATTAGTTACATGCCTGTTCCACCAAAGGTTTGACAGACAAACTCTTCACTATTGTCCTCTTCTGCACACGTAAGAATTCTCTTTTATATTTTTCTTCATTCTTTTCCTGAAAGGAGAATAATCATGAGCACAGGAGCTCCCCCTCATCTTGGGGAAGTGCAGTAAGGACACATGTTGTCAGGGAACCACCTCTCTTGCTGCTTGGTGACATTTTGCAGCTGGCTGAGATCTTAGAGCAGTGCCTGGGCTTTCTCCCTTCCCTCTCAGCAGTTCTCCTTGCGAGGGACGGTGTAAGGAATTCATCTGCTGTAATTCTGCTGTTTGCACAAACCAGATTTATGACAAAGGAAGGACAAGGCTGCAGCTGAGCTTGCCATGGGAAGCAGTCCCAGCTGGTGTTTGGCTTTGGAGCTCCTGGCCAGGCTGGGATGTGAGCCCGGGGCCCTGAGGTGCTGCAGTCGGGCCATGGGTGCAGAACTGGGTGTGGGATGGGAAATAAAAGCACTGTCATGACTGTGAGTGGAGCTCCCTAAAGCACAGATTTGACACAAATACGTATAGAGGATTAAAACTGAGGTAACTCCTATTTTCCTTGGAATTCTGGTTTCTGAAACTCGGCGCTTTCCACCACAACCACAAACATTGGGAATGTTTTATAATGGAAGAATGAACTGGGTACAAACAGGAGCTTCAAGGAAGCCACCAAGTCAGAGGAATAAAACCTTCCCAACAAAATCTGGGTCATCAACTCTAGGCTTGGGTAAATGGTGGAAAACCCCTGTCTGGACCCCAAGTGAGGGCCCAGAGCCAGTGCTTGGCTGAGTTTGCAAATGACTGCATTGGTTCTCTGGGCAAAGCACATCCAGAGCTGCTGGACGTGTTCAGTGTAAGCCCTTCTTTCAATTTGCTTTGAGATTAAACTTGGCCACAGGTCACAGCCTAGGGGGAAATTTTGGAACAATTTTCAAAGCAGTTGATTTGGACATTTTTCAAGTATTTAAATGCAAATACAAATGAATAAATAATTTATGCATTGCTTTAACTGAAAAATATTTTAGTTTAAGGATACACAAGTTGTCCCACAATTAGTATGGGCTGTCTATGGAGCAGCTGGCAGCTGGGAAAAGCAAGTTCTAAACCTGGGAAAGGGGCCACATCGTGCTCAGTACCTTCCCAGTTGTGTTTACCTTTGTATCTGTTGCTTTGACTGGGCTGCTACGGAGCAAAGGAAACTGTGACAGTACAATAATATGCACTTTAAAAAAAATTATAGAACCTATTACAACGTTGTTTAAAAATCATTATTATATTGTAATGGAGTTAAATGCTGTGTTTATGTAAGGCTTTAATTCCTGAGGAATTCCAGACTGTGGGGCCAGGCTAATGTGACAAAATACTGAACTCAGAGACGTGTGTGTGTGTGTTCATTGCAGAGCAAAGGCTCCTGCGGGGACCCAGACACAGAGGGAAATAATTTATTTTCAGAAAAACAGTTTTTAGAAGTTTGCAAAGTTATGTTAAATGGAAGAGATTGAATAAAATTGAAGATAGTGTAGAAAAATCAGAAAAAATTAAAATCATTACATTTTGTTAGCAAGATTTTCTTTTGAAACAGAACTTTTTTAAAAACCCCACAGCCCAAATGAAAATTTTTGCTTGTGTCAAACAAAATATTCTTATCAAAGAAAATATTTTTGTTTTTTCTTCAGGAGTATAACTGTTTCCATTTGACATGAAGCACTCCTTTCAGGCTGGGTTTGATGGTCAGTCAGTGAGCCAGAACAAAGCAGTGGATTCATATCCCTGTATCCAAAAGGGATGAGGCTGTACCAGGGCTCCCAAGGGTCAGAATGACCCCGGGGTGGGATGCTGGGGATGTCCATGAGTGTCCTGCCCCTTGTCCAGCTGTGCCAGTCCCTCGACACTGTCCCCACTGCCTGCTTTGGGGCTCCTGTCCCTGTCCCTGGAGCTGCTGTCACCCTGGCTCTGCAGCTGGGTCCTGGGGGAAACCCCTGCCAGTCTCAGGCTTGGGATGAAAAACAAAGACTTGACTGATTTAAAATAGCAGTGCCAGAATCCTAACAAGATTATTTAACTTTTAAGGGGGGTGGGAGAACATTTTTTCATGCATTTTTATTGATTTTCAGTATCGTACAAAACCCAGGCATGTACAGCAGTAACACAGGAAAAGATACAATCATTGAAAAGCAATTACAGCTCCCAGAGCTGGTTCTGGATGGTGGCTGCACACCCAGCCCCTCTCCAGCCCAGGCCCTGTCAGGTGCATGCTCGGGGTAATAAACAGCCAGGATTTAAAATGTGACAATTCCATGTCCAGCTGCCCTGCTCTGCTGGGGGATTTTGTCCCCAAGGTCCTGACGATGTCTCTTTCCCCTCCAGCCTCAGTTGCTGTTGGTCCATCCCCTTCCCAATGCAGGAGGCCCCCAGCCAGCCCCAGCAATAGAGCAGCTCCTTGTTGTACAATCCCAGAATGGTTTGGGCTGGAAGGGACCTCAAAGCTCATCCAGTGCCACCCCAGCCATGGACAGGGACTCTCCACTATCCCAGGGTGCTCTAAGTCCTGTCTGACCTGGCCTGGGGCAGTTCTAGGGCTGGGGCAATACCTGGCCGTGTCCTGATGTGCCCCAGCCTCTCCATGGAGGATGTGTCCCCCTTTGTCAGCCCCTCTCAGGGCAGCCCCAGTACTCGATAAATGGCTTCATTTGCTGTGTGGAGCTGGGCTGTGCTCTGCCATCGATGGTGTGTCCGTGTCAGGGGGACACAGGGACACGGGGACACAGCCCCAGCCACGCGTGTGCCAGCCCTCGGAAGCCACGGAGTGTAAAAAACCAAACAACCAAAAACCTCTCTAGCATTGTGAAAGTTTTATGGTCATTTTTCCAATTACATAATAGAGTTCATAATCTGTTATGAATTAGCATAAATCAGAATCAGCCCACAATTAAGAAAATAAGTTAAATTGCATTTTGTGAAGCATTGTTCTGTCGGAGCAGTTTGCTCTCGTGCTGCTAACCTGACAAATTCAGTTAATTCACAACATCCTCCTTGGAATCAGTGGGAATTACTGAGATTTTACAACAGCCTGTACATACAGGTTACAGCAGCCTTGGGTGCTGCAGACAGGCTGGTTTCAGGAGAGCAGAGTGTCCTTCTAAAGCCAAACTGCTGAGTCTGTGTAAGGCTGGGTACTGGGAGAAATTCCTTCCTGGAAAGGGCTGTCCAGCCCTGGCACAGCTGCCCAGGGCAGTGCTGGAGTCTCCATCCCCGGAGGGATTTAAAAACCGTGTGGATGTGGCACCTGGGGACATGGGGCAGTGCTGGGGAAGGGCTGGACTCATTCTGTGATTCTGTTCTGGCCGACACCAGGCAGAAGGGAATCACCACCCACAAATGTCAGGAACATCACCAGCTTAGCAGGCAGAATTTGTGAGTGTTTTGGCCATCCTCGTGCCAGGAGTGATGTTCAAATGACAACAGGAGCCAAGAAGCAGCAAAGAGCGTGTTTCCATCGCCCTGAGGCTGGCTCTGCCCAGGAGAGCCCTCCCTGCTCCTCTGCTGAGGTGCCAATGTGGGAGCTGCCTGGGGACCACAGTGGCTGCTGGACAGCACAGGGACG
>VZTZ01010973.1:262991-273594 GCA_013400955.1 Drymodes brunneopygia | reverse complement strand
GGGAGAGCTCTGTGCCATGCTGGGAGAGCTCTGTGCCATGCTGGGGACAGCTCTGTGCCATGCTGGGGACAGCTCTGTGCCATGCTGGGGACAGCTCTGTGCCATGCTGGTCAGAGCTGCTTTCCCTGCCAGCTTCAGCCGGCCAGGAGGGATTCCCGGCTGGTTCCGGATTCCAGCAGAGGCGCCGGCAAGGCCGGGCAGAGGGAAGAGCTTGGCCGGGCAGAGGGAAGAGCTCCTTCCAGCTGAGTACCAGTCCATCTGTGACAGGTTCAGAGCCATTTCTCTCCATCCGCCCCACCCAGGGGACTGTGGCCCCAGGGTGACACCGGGAGCAGGGCACAGAGCCATTCACGGGCACATTCCTGGGCAGGGCCAGAGCAGCTGCAGCAGCCCCTGCCCACCCACATCTACCCCAGAACAACGAGAGGGATCTCGTCCCGTTTGCAATTGCATTTGGAGGATGATCCTCGCAGGTGGGAGGTGTTTGCAGGGAGGTTTCTCACAGCCATGGCAAAGCTTTCCTTCTTTCATCAGTCAGAGGATGGAGTCAGGATTGACCAGGAGCTGACCTGGCAGTAGCCAAAGGATGGTTGTCACCTGTCCAGTGCCACCTCAGGGACTGGGGGAGTCCAGGCTCGCAGCAGCTGCCAAAGTCCAAGTCCTGGATCCCATGATATGGCCCAAGGCACAGATGTGCCCTGGCACTGTGGCTCCAGTCTGAACTCTGGGACATTTGGCAGGAGCTCTTCTCTCTTAAACTTGACTTTTCTGAAAAACTCTGCACGTTACCCTCATTACCTGCGTGTCACTTTGCTTTCTCCTCTTGCAAGTTATTCACGACTAAGCTGAAGCAGTGCAGAATTTCTGCTCCATCCCTTGCTTAATGTTGTGTTTGTGCCCTTTTTTCCACATCTTTTTATCAGGAATTCACAGGAAGATTAATCCCTCTTACTCCATGACAGTTTAGTTTCTTTAAGAACCTTTAGTGAGGGATGTTCTAGAAAAGCTTTTAGAAAATCAGATTCCACTGTATCAGCCCAAATCTCCTGTATTAGCAGGGCTGGTTCCTCATCAGATGACTCAGATCTGGACATGCAAACTCTCCTCTTGTCCTTCAGGCTCTGCCCCAGACATGTTTGTTCATTGCTGCTAATTCTGATCAGTCCCACAGTTTTCTACCCTTTTGTCTGTTCTGGAAATCAGACTTTGTGGTCTGTCTTTCCCAGGGTCACTCCTCAAACCTTTTGTAAAAATTTGTCACCTTCCAATCCTCAGATGCAAAGGAAGAAAGTTCAGCAATTTCATCTTTGGGCTCCTTGAGGGAGCACTGTCGAACTCTGGTGATTTGGTGCTCTGGCATATGAACCCTGCTGACCCCTGCATAGTGAACAGCAGTGCAAGGAATTAATTTAATTTTGCTGCTGTGCCCTTATCTTTCTTAATTCCCCCCTTTACTCCTTCCCCATCTATCAGCAGCTCTGGGTGACAGACAGGCTTCCTGCTTTTGTGTTGGAGAAGCTTTTATTAGCTGCACGAACTCTGATGATTGTTCTCCAGACCCTGTTTTGCCTTGCCTTATTGTGGGTTTGCACTTAGTGTGCTGGGTTTATATCCTTTTCTATTTTTATTGTTTGGAAACAACTTCCATTTTCCTGAAAGTACCATTTTTATTTCAGATAACTTCCTTTTCCTGTTGGTTTAAACCCAGCTTTGAATGTGTGGTGGTTTAGCCTTTTCCCTGGTGTGTCTCCCACACACTTGTGTGTGTCCCACAGTGCTCAGAGAATCCCAGAATGGTTTGGTTTGGAAGAGCCTGAACCTCTGGGGATTTTCTCACACCTGAAGGTTTGATCTCATTCCACCCCTGCCATGGGCACCCCTCCCACTGTCCCAGGCTGCTCCAAGCCCTGTCCAGCCTGGCCTGGGACACTGCCAGGGATCCAGGGACAGCCACAGCTTCAGGTGTAGAGCACAGACAGAGGAGCAGCAAACTGGGCAATAGCAAACAGTATTTCATGAGAGTTCTGTAATTTCTAGTTATAAATTCCTGACAGCCACAGATGTGTGACTGCAGCACGAACCACTGCTGGAATGGGGAAGTTCCTGTCCCAAAAACCTCCTGGCATCAGTTGCATGGTGCCTCCTGGTCAGCTGCCCACCCAAGTGCCAAGCTGGGCACCCAAAAGGAGGGTTTTCCTTGGGAAGCAGAAGGCTTTTCATGAATGAAGCTGTTTTCCCTGACTCTTCACTGTGCCTGTTTTCCTTACTGGTGTCTCTGCTCCCCTGCTGGGTACCTGAGCAGCCAGACTGGGCTGCACTGGTTAGAGCAGAAGAGACCACAGGGGCTGTGCAGGGCTTTGCTGATGGCTGAGGTACAGGTGACTCTGTGTTTCTGTGGGCTAAGGCACCCAAGTGTAGTCGATGGAGTCTCTTCCCAAGGAATCCAGGGAGCTGGGAGGTGCAGCTGGTTTGCAGGAGGCACAGCACACCTGTCCCAGAGGTGCTGCAGGTCAGCCCCCAGGGACAGAGGAGATGGAATGGCTGGGAATGTTGGCTGGGTTGGAACTGAACACAGAAGATATTGATGACTCCATGCTGTACCCAAACTTTTTCTTCTGTTGGAGCATTATTCCAAAATATTCAAAATATTTTATATACTTCCCATTCTTTTATTTGCAGGTTTTGATCTGGAGACTTTCTACTGACTTTTTCTGATCTGAATAGGAACCACCTCCCCTGCTCCACTCATCAGCACCAGATCTGAGAGATCTCATTCCCACAGGGAGGTAGGAAGACCTAATTTTCATAAACCTTGTAGAAGTGATTTTTGTGCTGGTCACCCTCCTGGGATGTGTGATGTAAATCACCTGCATTAGGAGAGATGTGATTACATGTAACAGAGCTGTTCTCAGGTAGAGTTGAGGGTTCTTTGTGCTCCCTGAGCTGCAGGGTTTGCTCACTCCTCCTTCTCATGGCACTGTGGTTTTATTTAAATGCCACCTGCCTGAAGTGTTTCTGAGCACCTCACTCACTGCCAGTAGTGTTGGCTTCTCTTGCTTTCAATGAAAATGTGTTTTTTGAGCAAGGCCATCCATAGATTGTGTTTTTCCTGCATGTCTACAAAGCCTCACCAGGCTGCAGCTCTGTGTGGGCTGGTGAACAACCATCAGGGCTCTGTTATTTAATTATTTATGTTGACCTTAACTGTTAGTTGCTGTCATTAAAGAACAGGCCAAGTGATTAGTGCCCTTGGCTTAATCTTCTTAGCAGGAAAACTGTCCCTTGAACGTCTGTCCAAATCAAACAGCCATAAGGAGGGATGAGGAAAGGGTGAGACTCGTGTTCTGGATCATTTTCCATGTGTATTGGTGAAAGTAAAGCATATTTGGATGGTCTGTTACAATTTGTTAATCTGAGTTTCCCAAAACGATGGTAAATGATGTGCTGGCAGAAAAAACATCTCCCTGAACATGGGACAAATATCCCTTTCCTTCCTACCAGTACCACCCCCTCCACCGTGAGATTTGGCACTGGAAAAATACCTGGTCCAAGTGTAGCAATTTCATTCAAAATTATTTTGTTTGTAAATAGACTTCAGTGAGTTGCTGTGAAGTACCTGGTTTTAATATATTTGTATATTCTTAGTCATTATAAGGTCATTCATAATCTCTGGGATACTTGGTATTACCAAACTAACCTGGTGTGATACTGATAGCAATACAAAGATTAATGGCAGGTTTCAAAAAATACTCATCGAAGTTCTCTATCCTGGTGGAAAACAGAGAAATGTAAATCTGAAGTTGGATTTTTTTCCATGCATTTAGTTTTTGGGGGGGATTTTATCCTTTAAAGAAGGTTTCTTTCCTCTTTTCTTCCTACATTTTTATCTGAAGTATTTTGTTTACAACATGAGTGCACACTTCAATTTCTTGAGAATCATCAGACTTACAAATGTAATGGAAACCTTGGGAAATTGTGCGAGAGGCAGACACTCATTTGCTTTGTGCTCTCAATATCTCAGAGGATCCTGAGGAAGCATCTACTTTTTCCCATTTAGTCCAGAAATGCTCCAGGCCTTGGTGTTCTTTGAGGAGGGTGAATGGTGCTCTTCAGGTGCTGTAAACTGAATGCAGAGATTGTGTGGAGGAACAGCAGTGCTGAAACCCCACCTTCCCTGGGGTCAGTGTTCTTGATTTTGATAGGAGAATGAGAGGGGAGAACGATGGATGGAGCTCAGAAAGGACAGAAAAGCACTGAGAAGGTGGGAGAGGGGGAAGTGGAAGGGGGTGACATGGGGACTCTTGGGAAGATTTTGGACAACACACGTGGTCAGTTGTGACTTTCTCACACTGTGATGTCTTGACTGGTTTTGTTGTATTAGAGATTGCAAGTTTTCTTTAAAAACAGGCAGCACTTGCAAAAGGGCTCCATTTTGGGACCAGTCTGTGTGCTGTTCCCATTAATGACAGTGGTAGAAAAAGTGGGATTATGCTGTGGGATTCCCCCCAACCTCAGAGCTTCATCAGACTGAGTGGGGTGATGGGGTTGTGAGAGGGTGACACAAACTCAAAAAAAACCTGGTACTGGGGTGAAAGAGAAGAGATGGGCAGAGAACACCTCGGGGAGCTTTGGGGTCATTGGCTTGAGCATCTTAGTTAATTAAAACTGCAGGTTAAATTGTGTAAACTCAACAAACACAGGTGATGAAAAGCAAGTGTGGGGTGAGTATGGAAGGACCTCACATAAGTCACAAAGAAGACAAGGAGAAAGGTTCCAGAGGAGAATTCCTCTGCTAATGTCCATGGGAAAATTGGCTTTTGTTTAGCAGAACTGTAACTTTTAAACTTGTACAGCTGGTACAAGCAGGTACAATTTTATTTTGCCAAAGGACAGGATACTGTGAGACTCACGTGCTTTCAGAGGAGACCCCAAGCCTTAACCAGCTGAGAGAGAAAAATCAGCAATTTTGGTTGTGTGTCAGTAGAACACACTCTGTTCACTTCCCCTGTAAAAAGGAACTTTATTCTCCATGCTAGTTGGAATGGTTCTTTTGGACCTAGAATGGACTTGGTCACTCAACTGAAGGCTTTGATTGCAACCTGGTGAGGAAAAGGTCCTTGTTCATACTCTGCTATAGTTTCATAGATTTAATTATGGGATATTATTGTAATTACCTGTTTAGTGGCTAATTGCTCTTCCTTAAGTGCAGAGGAAGGGGAGAATGTGGGACTAAGGCTGTATTTCAAGGTACAAGAGGGTATTTGTTAGTGTCTCTTAATGCACATCTTGATCTTCTTGTACAAGAATATAACATATTTTTAGTAACTTTCCTCTATTTTATTTCAATACCAAGAAAAAAGCCTGGGAGTGTGTTTGCAGCTCATCACCTGGGTGATATGCTGACATATCAGAGACAGTTCTCATGTGATTTCCCAAAATACTTTTTAAGCACAAGGCTCTTTCAGAAGCTGCTGTAAAAATGGGGTTTTATTTCAGTGCCTCTGAAACTCAACTGGCACCACATCAAGAGTCCAGCCATGGTCAGCAGGAGCCTGAGCAAACAGCAAACATTTGGCACTGGCACAGGGTGCCCAGAGAAGCTGTGGCTGCCCCTGGATCCCTGGCAGTGCCCAAGGCCAGGCTGGACAGGGCTTGGAGCAGCCTGGGACAGTGGAAGGTGTCCCTGCTGGGATGGGATGGGCTTTGATCTCCCTTCCAGCCCAAACCATTCTGGGATTCTGGGATTTCACCATTATTTGCTGCGTTTACAATTAGAAGTTTAATGACAAGGACTGGTGGTAGTTTGGGATAAATTTTGAAGGTTCTTAAGGGATTTCGTCCCTTTCTCTAATTGTGGAGATAGATTAAAGTACATCAGAGTAAGATTATCCAGCATATCTTTACCAGGTACAAATTGGAGAGGTTTCCTCAGACAAGAGTTTGTTGTTGTTTTCTTCACTGAAAGAATGTGGACGTGTGGCAGGCATTGAGGGATTTTCTTCCAATTTCTCCAACAGAGAAAATCTTTGTGTTGTCTGTCTCTGGTTCTTAGCTGGTGAAATCAGCTGCAGTTAGTGGGGAGCCTTGCTGGACACAGACAGAGCCCTGGAGCCCTTGCCCATGGGACCCAGCCAGTGAAAGAGCTGGGTACAGAGTGACAAAGGGGCTGAAGCCCATTTCCCTTTTCCCTGCTAACATTTCTGCTTCCCAAAGGTACAAATTACAGACTCTTGGAGCTCAGAGAACTGTGCCAGTCGCACATTTTTGAGTGTCGAGGCCAGGGAAGGGTGTCCCTGGCTGTGTGTCCAGCCCCACAGATGGGCACACTCAGGCTGGGCACGGAGCTCTGGGGCTGAGGACATTCAGATTTGCCTAAAAATCCTGTTGACAAATATGTAAGTTGTGCCTCTGTGGTATTTAAAGCCCACACACACCATTTACAAATAAAAATCATACAGTGTAGATGATTTAAGTTTTTCCCGTATTTGATCAATTCTGATAAAAAGGCCATGCTTGGATTAAATCTTTTTATTCTCACAACCATGTGACGCTTTAGGGGACAGTAACATTTGTGAAATAATCTGTCTAAGAAATAACACGGGAAAGGAAGACACCTGAAGAGCCTGGTGTCAGCTCCAGCATCCTGGGGCCAGGTCCAGGACAGTGGCAGCTCCCGGTCCGTCCCCTGTGGCCACCACACCTTCCCATCAGGGCTGCTGGCTGAAGGACACTGCTGGGCCAGAGCAGAGGACCCGTGTGAATGAACTCGAGTGGTTTGAAAAGTCAAGTGATTTTAAATCTTTACAGGCACTGAAAGTTGTTTCTAATTAAAGCCCATCGAGTAGCAGAGAGGAATTCCGGCATTACCGGCAGGGACAATGAGGACCGACCTCTCCTTCTGACCAGTCGCTGCGATTTGTTTGAGGCTCTGTAAAGACAATGCTACAACATCTTTACACAAACCACCGGCTTTGTGGTAACTGTCTCCTTGGAGCCTTGGCACGGGGAAGGACACGCATGTCCAGGCATTTTCCAGGTGGCAGGATTTCCTTCTCCTCCAGTCCCGGCGCCACGAACCCCCTCCTTTCAGCCCCAGCACCGTTTAAATAGATCATTTGTTTTCATTATAGGTTTTTGCATCCCCGCCTTTCATTGCCGTTAATGAATTTCTAGGGTCTGATTGGGAAACAAAAGGCAAACACAAATGTACGAAGGGCTCTGACAAAGGAGCCGGTTGAGCGCCTGTCAGGCTGTGCCCCGCGCTGGCCGCGGCAGCCGGGCTGCCACTCCCGGGCAGCGCTGGTTAATATGCTAATCTGCTAATGCCGCTTAACATTCCGCTCAGGTCTGAGCAGGCTCGGCGAGCCGGGCGCAGGGAAGGGAAGGGAAGGGAAGGGTCGGGAAGGGGTGTCTGGCTGCCTGGCAGCCCCAGCGGCCGCGGCCGAGGCACAGCCCCGGCTCCGCCACGCGCCCGCGGCCCCTCCGCGCCCCCGCTGCCCTCCGCCCTGCTGGGCACACGCGTACCTACCATCCGCACCGTCCGGAACGCTTCCCGCAAAGCTGCAAAACAGGCAATGTGCAAAAGCCACGTATGATTGGCTCGTTCCTCTGCCTCCGCGTCCCCAAAGATTCCCACTTTAACAGACCATGTGTTTCTGCTGCTGGAGAAGCCCAGAGTGTAACGTGCCAAAATCCAGCAACAATGAAGTCAGACGGAGTTTAGCATCCAAAACAAAGGGACGGCATTTCTGTAGCTCACTGACAACACAGCAGTCACAGGATGGTTTAAATTTCCCTTTATTCTCTCTCCCCACCCAACCTCAGCCCAAGAGAAAGCCAACATTTATTAAAATCCATCCGTTCAGGACAGCAGCTAGATGCCCAGGTTGGAAGGAAAGCTTGCTCCTGGTATTCCCGATGACCGCCACCTTTCCCGTGTGCTTGAGAGCTGCAATCCCCAGCTGGAGCAAGGGGGTTCTGATTTCCAAAATTAAGGAAGGAATCGACTCTGGAGACAGTTTCCATGGTCAGGTCCATCAGGGTCCTGCAGCCACAGGAGAACTTAATTCCTCGAGCTCCCTTTCCTTTGTTTTCATAATGTCACAGTAGTTCTGGAGAGGCGTCTGGAGAATCCTCAGCTCTGGCTTCAGCCAGGGGATTTCTGAAGTTGCATTTTCAGGGCAGGTCAGATGTGGACAAAACCAAGTCTCCACCTGACACATAAGCAGACAAAGCTGTTTAACCTCTGAATTATAGCAGAGCTCCATAGTTCTCTGTTCTGTTGTCTCATGCTCCAAGCAAACTGCTCCTTGCAGTTCTCTCTCCTGGTGCCAAGCACGTATTCCAGCTGCAGCTCGGCAGCGCGGGGAAATTCCTTCCAAGTCCCTGGCAGAACAGTCGGCGCTTTCTGCGGAGCTGCAGGCTTGATTGTCCTTGATTATTTTATTTCTCTGGCTCTGATCCAAGATGTTCCCTGTCATCATTTCAGTGTCTTTTCTCATAATCCCTTTTCTAAACATCATCAACAATTAACTGATTCTCTCATATCTACAAACACATGCACACACACGCAGGCGCGCGCGCACACTCCACCGAGCCTCATCAGGGTCTTTTTTGCCTTTAAGTATAAGAAATTACAGCTTCTCATTAGCTGAAGAGCATGTTTTGAAAGGCTTTGTGTTTACTCACTTTGCAAGTGATGCTGGCGCTTTTAATTATTCTCCTTTTGCATATCATAAACGAGCAGCGAGCTGCTCCAGCCAGCCCGGGCGCCGCGTATTCCCAGGAAGGCAGGAGGAAGGGATCGCGTTTTACCTCACTGCTGCTGCTTTCTTCCCTTTCTGTCAGCCAGCCAAGGAATCCCCCCAAAGCTCTTACGTAGCAGATACCAAAACCGTGAGTCACTTTTCACTCCCGAAGCAATAAGTCCATCGCATCCCTGTGCAGAAGGGCGAGCACAAGGCTGGAATCTCTCCAGGCTGCCGGCGTGCCCCGGCACCAGTTCTCCAGCGGTGACTTTGTTTTTCCTGCTCTTGCTTTTTCTCCTAGGCTCTCTTGTCTCTTCATTCCTTTTCATGCCATTCCCATTTTCTTCCTTCCTTCCTCTCCATCCGTCTCCGTTGCTGGCAGCAGCAAACCCAGCCAGATCTGGGTCTCTCTTGCCTTCTGTAGGGCTTTTTTCTCCTTTTTTTCCCCCCCCGTATCTGCTGCAGCCTTTGGCTGCTCACTCTGCCAGGTTGGATCACCAAAGACACACGACTCGCTCACAATGAATAATCAATACAGATATTGATCTGCGGAAAATGTTTGTAAATTCCTGAAAGGGGAATCGGGAACAGTGGGACAGGGAGGCTTGTGGGGGACGACAGGGTGCTGTGGGCTGCAGGCAGCGCCTGGCCAGAGCCCGCATCCTGCCGCCTCCGAGGTGACGGGTGCTGGAATGCGCGCGCGGGCGGCGGCGGGTGCGTGCGGGGGCTTCTGTATTTTCATTTCTCTACAGCTGCTTCCCCCGAAGAATCGGGAGGCGAGCAGCTGAGAGGCCCCGTCGGTGCCATGCCTTGGCTGCGCTCCAGCACTGTTTTGTTTCCATCATCACACGCCACTTTGAAATTTGCATAAATACAAGGGTTATTTTCCCTCGTGCCTCCAAAAAGGTTTAAGAAGGTGGGAAAGTGTTTCCGTAAGGAGGGATGGCTGGGTTTAGTCATCATTTTCTGGATTTACTTTCTAATCCATGTATTTGTAAGAAAGGGAGGCAGAGATGAAAATAAAGGGCAGTAAGAAGGACATGGAGAAGACAGAAAAGCTGTTTGAATGTGGAAGAGCCTTGGATTGCAAAAAACCCGTTCTCCAGTGGGAACCTGCATGCGTTTGGTTTGTGTGGGTGGAGAGCCAGGTCAGACCTCTCCATCCAGGACTCTTCCTATGTCCCTGTGGACAGGTCTGCCCTGGTCAGGAGCTAGGGATGATCATGGAGCTTTAAGATTCCATAAAGGCTGGAGTCAGATCATCTTAAGGGCATCCTGAGCCCATCCTCAAGAGCCACCCCCCGCCTGCCCACCCACCATCTGACAGCCTGTGTGGTGTGTGGAACACGTGTAGCTGGTGACATTCACCCAGTTTGCTCCTGGCATGGTCAGCCTCACTCCTACTGCAGTAGTGTCCTTGTTGTGTCTCTTCCATCTCACCTCTTTGGTTTTCTGTCTTTCTGGGGAGAGGCGTGGACTGAAGGTGTCAATAGACAAGGTGTTGGGATCATTGAGTATTCAGCCCCTTTCTAATGCTTGAGGTCAGCAATGGACATCCCAAGGACTGCTGAGGGGGGCCATGGGGTGTCTGCAGCACCGGCCAGAGCAGGCGGCCGTGCAATGCCGTGGGCAGCCCAGGGCGGCCAGCGGGGCGTTCTTGGACAGCTCCTGGCCAGCTGCAGCCACGTGCCTGTGCTCACGGGCCCACTGCACAGCCCTGTGAGTGTGCACAGCCCTGTGAGTGTGTGTGTGTGTAAGCAGAGCCCTGTGTGTGTGTGTGAGCACAACCCTGTGTGTGTGTGTGCAAGCAGAGCCCTGTGTGTGTGTGAGCACAGCCCTGTGAGTGTGAGCACAGC
>VZTZ01010973.1:225097-260104 GCA_013400955.1 Drymodes brunneopygia | reverse complement strand
TTACATTTTGAAAGCTGTAACAGCAGCTTCATGGCTGAATTTGGGGACAGGATCATCAGGCTGTGAGATCCCAGTGTTCCCTCTGAGCTGAGTCTGTGGATCTCAGACAGAGCTGAGGGTTTGGTCCTGCCTAAGATTCCCTTTTACTCATTTTTGCATCCCACACCTGATGTGTCATTGCTTTGGTGAGACTTGTTGTTGCTACACATTTGTTTTCCTGAGTACAGCCAGGAGTCTTCATTCACTACTCTGTAGTTCAGCTTCCACAATGCCTTTCTTCCCTGTNAATTTAACCATTCATCTAAGTTCTCCATCCATCAATCAGTTTTTAATTTATGTAGCAGTCAGTGGTTTTGTTACGTTTCCAAGCGTTTCTCTCTCGCCTGTTATTGAAATATAATTACTTAAGAAATCCACAAACTTACCTTTGAAATGCGTGGGTAGATGGGAATTTAAAGACATGAGGATGCATATTAAATTTAGAAGCATGTCAGCTCCATTTGATCTATTTACTCTGGGCTGCTGACAGATCTTCTGTGTAAGCAAATGTGGTTCCTGCTGATAAAAGGGGTTGGGTTGGGGTTTGTTTGTTTGTTTTTAACTCAGTGAAGGTGGCAGTGTCCAAAATACAGCCCTGTCTGTGGAACAGTCATTCTCCCATCGAAGGGAAATATTGGCTGATCTTTCAAAACAAGGAATCCTTTTGCATTTGTGTAATAACAAATCCTGCCTTTCCTGACCAGCACAATCATTGTTTGTGGTCACACAAGAGAACTCCTTCCCCAGCTGATCTCTGCCCCAGCCTGCAGCTGGACAGCTCCAGGCCTGAGCTGGGTTGATGTGGGAGCAGACAGGCCAAGAGCCACTTGCCCATCTCACAGATCCCTGCTCAGCTGGGTTTGTACATCAATATTTATCATCCCNTTCATTCACTACTCTGTAGTTCAGCTTCCACAATTACTTTCTTCCCTGTTCTACTGGGCCATAAAATGTCGCTGAAATTATTTCTTTTTAACAAAAGTCTGACCTGAGCTTCCCTCCTGGTCTGAGTGAAATGACAAAACAATCTTCTTGCAACATAATATTTTTGTAGTTATTTTCTTGATTAAAACTGCATTGAAAATGTTTTGTCAAATCTCCCTTCTGACCCCCATAAAATGTTATTTAAACAAAACCGATAAAACACCTCCCTACAAACATTTTTGGCATTTTTTTCCCAGAGCTACTCAAAGCAAATCAAGGTGTTTTGTTTCTTTATGTTGTCTGGTTTAAGATTTTTGTTTCAAGTTTACTTTTTTGTTGCAAGTTCATACAATTTGTCACATTGCCCTCTGTGTTCCCTGACTGAGCTGTTTAACTTCTGGGGATGAGATCAGTGAAGTACATTTTAGCAAAAAAGCACTTTGATGCTTTTTTAATGGAAAGAGAATTTTTAAAACAGTATCCAAGTGATGTCAAAGTGGAATTTGTTGAAATTCTGCTTTAAAAAAGTAAATGAAGTTTGGTTTAGCCGATTGGGGTCAGAGGAATTGGTAGGGGGTGTGCAGTGAGGTTTGGCTGCTTGGCCAGTGTCAGCCCTGGCTCCTGTGGGGTGGCTGATCCCACAGTGCCTTCAGCAGAGTCCCATTTCTGTCCTTCCCTTGGGAAACCTTCATCCTCATCCTCATCCTCAGCCAGTGAAACCCTGCTCATTTCTGCCCCCTTGGAGGTCCCTCCTGCAGCAGCCTCCCCCTGCATTTCCTGGGTTTCAGCCCTGCCTGGGGTGCAGGGGGAGGCTGTGGGATCCCTCCATGGAAGTTGTGCTGCACCTGCAGCTCCATTCACCCTCACGTTCTCAGTCAGTGCAAGTGTTCTCTTCCTCATGGGTGACTTTATTCTTTTATAAAATTGTCCTGCTCCAATTCTTCCTGAAAAATACAGTTTAGAGGGAGTATTGTCAAAAATTCTGTCTCTCTCTCTACTTTATTATCCCCTCATTTTTTTTGTCATTTAACTCCAATTATGGGATGCTAAGTGCTTTTGGAAATTTCATTGTTAATATCTTCTTACAGTGCTATTAACGTAAATCAACGTTAATAGTGTCCCAGCAAGTATAAAAGCAATCAAAAATTCAGTACTCACGAATCATTCTGTAATTTCAGCATAAAATGTTAATAGAAATAAAATCCAATACCATAAAATATCAGCAAATTCAACTTTAAATACATGTGATGAATGACTTTACCATTCTACAGCATCCCGTGGACTTTGCAGCAGGAAGCCTCTTCTCAGCAAAGGCCTCACCCCATCCCTCCCTCCTCCATTGCCTTCCCAGCACGAGGTGTGCCCAGGATTTTGCTTTTCCAGAAATTAAAAATCCATCCCCACTTACGACGTGGCATCTGTATGCAGGTGTTTGGTGGTAATAGGAAGGATTACCTGGGATCTGTTAACTTATTGGAGCTAATGGAAACTCCCTGCTCCTTTATTGCCATCAGCCTGGCTCGCAGAGCTCCGGCTGCATTTACCTTTTATCGGGATTGGGATTTTCTTACTGACAAATCTTTTAAATTGGAATTTAGTTGGTGAAGATCCATCAGTTATTTCAAGGAAACTGCTAGGAGAATGGTATAGATTTCTCAAGAAATACAAGTGTTGGCCTAAAAATTCAACTTAAAATTACCATGAAAAGGAAAACTAAATCCCCCAAGTGATACCTGAACAAGTGTTGGGTATTTAACCTCTGATTCATCACCCTGTCAGGCTAGAATCTTTTGATGTTATTTTTTTTTTTAATTCCCTTGTTTTAATGGACTTGGGCTATTTGTGCTGCAGCCTTTAAAAACAGGTTGGAGACCCTTTTGCTGGCAGAGGTGGGAACAGCACCTGCAGGCAGTGCAGGGGTGGGTCTCCTTTCTCTCCCTCACCAGACGAGAAGCACCACACGAGTCTGGGATTTCTGTGATCACAGAAGATGAAAGTGACAGTGTGATGCCTATAAAGAGAGTTTATTTGAGCAAGGATCATCTGGTCATTACACAGATTCCTTTTCAGTTCTTATTCCCTTTTCCCCCATTATCTTGGAGTAATGTCTGTGTTTCCAGCCCCTGGATTGGGCCTGTTCTGCTCTCTTGGTTTGCTTTCTCCTTTCTCCCTCAGTTCACGTGGGATTCCTCACCTGCAGATCTCTGTAGAGTTTTACAGGCCCTTTGAAGACTGAGGGGAATTTTTGTGACATTTAGAAAATACTTACAAGATGCTAGGAGAGTTTCTGGAATCTCTCAAGATCTCATAAAGGATATCAGCATCTAAACTGTTCTATCTGTGCTTGTCCCCACAAGAGTCAGACAAACCAGAGACACTGGAACCTTTAGGTTATTCCATTTTGGGTATGTGTTGCCCTGGAAAGTTAAGGTAAATGATTAAGAACTCATTTGGATCCTCATACCTTACTAATTCTTTTATCTAGAACTTGTAAAAGCAATTTTCATTATAATAAAACAAACATACCCAGTTTTGTAAGATTAATTCTGGTGACACACAGAACTACCAAAATCCTTCTTAAAGTGGAGTTCTGTGGTCACTGTAAACAAGTGGCCAGTGGCAGCCAGCGCAGGGCTCCTGCCCAGCCTGCCAAACCAAAACCAGCTGGCCGGGCTGTGCTGAGCTGAGCCAGGCTGTGCGGGGCTGTGCCGGGCTGAGCCAGGCTGTGCTGTGCGGGAGCCGAGCTGTGCTGGGCTGTGCGGGGCTGTGCTGTGCGGGAGCTGTGCCGGGCTGTGCTGTGCGGGGGCTGTGCTNGCTGTGCCGGGCTGTGCGGGGCTGTGCCGGGCTGTGCTGTGCTGTGCGGGAGCTGTGCCGGGCTGTGCCGGGCTGTGCGGGGCTGTGCGGGGCTGTGCCGGGCTGTGCTGTGCCGGGCTGTGCGGGAGCTGTGCCGGGTTGTGCTGTGCGGGACCTGGCCGTGTTCTGCAGCGCGGCCTCGGGGGCAGCCACTCCTCCCACCTCCCCTCACCTCTCCTCAGAAGAACCCGAACACTCGTGAGAGCACTCATGGCATCCAGTCTGTAAGCATTCCCTGTTGTTTATTGCTGGTCTAACATGGAACATTTTTCTTTTCAGAATCAATCTGAAATCAAAGGCTTTATTCTCTGGTGGAGCAACACTGTTCCTCTTGAATTCAACCCAAGCTGAATCAGCCCTAAAGCAGGGAAGCTTGAAACATGTAGCAGTACTTTTGTTAGGGTTTCAGGTGAAAATCTTCCTGACTGAGGTTTTTAAGGTACTGTTAAAAATCCTAAAACATTTCCTTTAATTCCTCTTCCCCTATTTCCTGTCTTTTGCTGAAATGGGAACTTTGCGGGTTCTGGTCTCGATCTCACCTGTTGAAGATCACACTATCATATGGATAGTAGGGGGAAAACCAGGTTTTTCAACTGCTTTTTTTAGAATTAGTGACTTCAGCAAGGATCCAGTGGGGAGGAATCAATGTACTGGCTCTTTGCTTCACTGCAGAGCAGAGGGAGCTGAGGGACTGCAGGGCCCTGCTGGCATCCAGGGTGCCAAATCCTGCTCTGTCCTACTCAGGAATCTCAAGTGCTGCCTTTCTCTTGAGTATAACTGAGAGCAGAGCCTTGCCAACATTGCACATTTGGCTTCACAAAAGGAGAGTTGGAGGGAATCCTGCCATAATCGTATTTGCAGTTGGTGAGAAGAAAAATTCCCCATATTCAATGAAGTAATGTTAATTAAACATCAGGACAAGAAAATACAGATGTGAAAAGATAAAAAATACGGGTTTGACAGTATTTCAGCCATAAGGTGCTCTGTCTGAGACCCCTCAGATCACAGTTTTTTGCAGATGGTGTTTCAGAAACCCCAGACTCAATGGGGGGACCTGGATCAGGAGCTGCGTTGCTTTGGGGCCTCATCCTCCTCTGCCAGAGCTGCCGTGACGGCTCCGAGGAGCCCTGGGAGCTTCACATCAATTAGCTTCAAAGCTAATTGTTCAGATTTCTTGTACTTAATGGGTGTTTGTGAGGAACTGAGTTCTTGCAGTCAAAACACAGATCTATGAACTTTTTTGAGTAGGATGTAGTGAAAAAATGGTATTTTCCCAGACGTTTCAACCCTTTCAAGTCTGCCCTCTGGCCCTGTTGGTAACTGAAGACTTTCAGTGTTGTTTAACTTTTATTTTTAAGCTTTGTCGATTCCTCTTGCTCGTGGAGAGCAATGAGGTGCCCACGTCAGGGCGTGGATCCGTCCGTGGGTGCGGGGACGGGCACGGGGGCGGCGCTGGAGCCTCCTGGGGCCTCCTCCCCGCGGGAGAAGGCGCTCGCAGGTTTAAGCGCAGTGGATCTCCATATTACAAGGAAGCAAAAGAAACAATCTTTAATCCTTTCAAAGCCCAATAATATTATGTATATTGACTGAAGCCCTATGGAGTGGGCCTGGCAGGGTTTTTCATTACCGCGCACGCTGTAGCCTAGCTACCTTTGAAAAGTAACCAATATCGAGAGCCACTTGACATTTGCAAAGGATTATGGGTGTCCTCTCCATCTCTTCTCAAGTTCCCAAATTTACAATGGTCTTAATTTAAAAGTTAAGCCGGGGGATCAGTTGCTTAGTCTGCTGCTGGGCTGCCCTTTAAAAAAGGAAAAGAGAAAGGAGAGTGTCTGTGCGTGCCTGCACAGAGGGAGAGCGGGGAGCGACCCTCGTGCGTCAGCTGCCCTCGGCGCCCGGCTCGTGGGAGAGGCCTCGGCAGCAGCACCAGGGCTGGGATTCATTCCTGCAGGTGCTGCTGAAGTGCAGGGAGCAGCAGCAGCTGGTAATGAGTTGGTGAAAATGAAAAAGGGACATAAGTAGCTTCTTTAGCAAATCCCCTGGAAATGACATGGAGCCTCTGGGATCGATCGGATCGATCCCTCCAAAGGCTGCAGGCTCCTCTCATCCGACTGCCAGCGCAGGGAAAACCATAATGTCATTATCAGCAAAACTCAGGGAAAAGCTGCCAGGAAGCACGCTCTGGGTGCTCTGCTTCCATCCCCGTGCCAGCAGCACAGGGCCCAGGGCATGGGGAAGGAGCTGCTGGCAGCATCCCCATCCTGGTCCTTGGCACTGCCCACCTGCTTCCAGCTTAGGGCTTGCCTGTGGTGCAGCTCTGGGATTTGGTTGGGAAATGGGAGCAGGATCCCATCCTGCAGAGCGAGCACAGGGAATGGGGCAGAGGGGAGATGGGGCCGTGCAAAGGCTCTGACAGTGTTGATCTTCCTCCATCACGTACGTGCTGTCGTCAGCTGGCGTTGCTGATTTGCTCTGCAGCACTTCTGAGGTTCCTGTCAGTAATTTCATATCCATCTGCAGCATGGTCTGAGCTTTTCCAGCCTGTGTTCCTGGGCAGCCCCTGAGCTGCCTCCTGGCATGGGGGATGCTGGCAGGGGACCCCAGTCCTGAGACTGTGACTTTGGTGTCTCCAAGGGAAACAGTCCTCAAACCCAAACTGCTGTACTTCTTCAGAACTCTGCAGAAACAGGATGAGGAAAGTTCCACTCTGAGCCTTACTTTGAGAAGAGTGGTCTTAAATCTCCCAGTCACATCCGTGAGTTCAAGGGGCCTTTTCTTGAAGAACTCAACATTTCTTTGTTTATGTTTCTATAATCCTGTTGGGGGAAAGGGGCAATAAATTAGTTTTATTGCATCTGTCCTGAGAAGTGTACAGGCCAGGCTCAGATATCCCATAGCAGGTGTGTCCAGGGCTCTGTGGGATCATGTAAGGGCATGGCCTGGGCTGGGGGAGGCTGGGGGCACCCCAGGGGCCCTGTGCTGGCAGATGGGCTTGTTTGGGTGCTTGTTGGTGCAGCAGGGGTCACCCCAGCTCCTGTAACCCTCCTGTTGGAATCTGGACTTTGGTGCAGCTGCACCCAAGAAAGGGAACGGCTGGGATGTGTTAGTGGCATTTGTTTGGGCTTGTGCTCCACAAACTGTGATCCTTTGGCTCTTTCGGACACAGTATTTAATCTAAAGTGCATCATTAGAGAGCTGTGTTGATATAACAGCATGCTGTTCATATGCCCTCTATCACATGGATATGAGGATATTTATTTTACCCGCTGAAAGTTTGCCAGTTTGTGGAAAGCCCTAATTCTCAGGAGTTACAGGCATCGCTGCTTCCACGGAATCAATTAAACCAACATCAGCTTAGCGTTTCGGAATCACAGATCTTAGAGGACTTAGACGTGGCCATACGTGACCTTTGGTGCAAGACTGTAAATTTTGAAATAGAATAGTTGAGGAATATGAAATAAAACTGTGAAATGAGCTGAAGTTAGAATAGTGTTATGGAAATATGTGTAACAGTTGTTGTCTGAACAGTTTATGATAGTAAAAATAGGGAGAGATCAGCCACTTCAAATTCATAAACTATTAAAATGAACACAAAGTACTTCTAAAAATTTTATTGTCTGGAATGTTTCATCAATTTTGGATGCATTTGTCTCTCCATTCATAATGAACTGAATTGATGGACTCTCAATATCAGTGCCTGAGATGTGCATTGTCCATGCAGGGTGCAGGACATTGCTGTGGGGTGGGAACTGCTGAGACACTGCAGGAATGTGCAAGGGTGCAGAGGAGTCTGTCAAAAACTGCTGGGGCTCCTCACAAGATGGGCTTAAACCAGCACATTGCCATGAAGCATTTGATGGCTGACACATCTCACGAGCAAATGCTGCTCTGGAGAATCTCCTGGGGGCTGCAGAGCCGTGCCCAGCCCAGGCTGGGGCCGGTGAGCGCAGCGCTGCCGAGAGGGAGAGGCAAGAAAAGGCCAAGATCACTTCATGGCAATAAAAGCCAGGACAGTGCATGAGCATTATAATATTTCTGAATGCATGAAAATTCAGATGCATTTTTGAACTTTCTAAACCACTTGACTTCCAAGTCCCAGCCAGGCAGGAGCACCGAGCTGTGCTCTGACTGCTGTGATTGTTGAGTTGCCCAGTTAATCCGGTTCTGCAGTGGGAAATAAGATGGAAGATGCTGTGGAAGAGCTCACAGAGCTTCACTGATAATTCCTTTCTCTTATTTTCCTGGCCATCTTGTTTCTGGTTGTCCTGTGGTCAGTTCATTGGCAAAATCAGGAAGAGATGCAGTTCAGGCCCTTGTAAGGTCATTCCTGTTTTCCTTTAAAGTTACAGGATAAAGCATTGGTTTAAGTCAGTAACTATTAGATGTCATTACCTTGGCCTCATTAGCAGATACAGTATTCTATAAGTACTTGACAGTTTTTTAAAACAATAGCTTAAAGTACCAGTTTGATTCAAACCAATAAACACTAAACAAACCCAGAAATGCACACAAAAGCAAAGCCAGTCTGACCACTGGAGGAACTGGAGAGCTTTCTGGTGCCAGAGATTCTAAATGCTGTATTTAACTGTCCAGCTTTGGCCTTACTTCGAAAATGTTTCTCTGTCTTTAATTTAATGGTCAAGTTTCCTAAAGAAAACCATAAAAGGCCATCTGTGTTTAGTCACCCTGGAATCAGATGGTTTTTGTTGAGATCATCCTGTAACCCCCAGTTAGAGACAAGCGTGTGGAGTGTGCAAGGAGCCCCTTGGAGCTGCAGAGAAGTCTCCAGGTGCCAGGCTCCTCATCCCCCTCTCACCTCTACAGGAATATCAGGGAGCTGCTGCCATCTCCTTCCATCACTGAAGAAGCAAAGAATAGACATTCAAGGATTATTTGTCAAATTATTTGTCAGTAAACAAAAAACCCACAAAACCAAATTTGGGGGAAGGGTGGGGAGAGGGATTCATTCTCCCTGACACAAACCAGAATAAAACACCTGAATCTTGCAGATACTTATCTCTTCTTAGGGGTATTTTCCAGGGGGAAAAATGCCCCTTTAGTCAGCTTCAAGAGAATTGTCAGCAGAGCTGCAGATTCTACTGTTGCCCACCACAAAGCATTTCTGCCATTGGTACAGATTCTACCAGGAGAAAGATTTACATTTCCATCACATCAGACCCCTCCTGAAGGTCCTTACATGTTTTATTTTGCATTACTTTTATCTGTTTGCAGTACAGCTGGTGATAAAATATCCAAAAGATCCACCCATAAAGGCTCTCACAAGATCTTCTCATCCTTCATTCGATGCATTCTCCAAGCCTTATTTATGCTTTTGCTTGTAATGAGACTCACTTCCCTTGGGGTTTGGATGTACCTGGAGAATGGATCACTGCTGTTCACTGCTGGGTTTGCTGCTCCACCTCCCCACTCAGGCTCCTGCTCCCCTGCAGGGCAAAGGCTCCCCACACGTGTAGAGGCACCAGCCTAACACAGACCTGGTGAGATCTACAGGCCTTGCACCTGAAGGTCATCTCAGACTTCCAGATCAATCTTTTTTTCCTAAATTACAGTTCAGTGAGAGGGACGCCAGGCTAAAAGGTCAAGATTGCTCATAGTAACGTTATTCCAGTAGCAGAAGAATAGGCATTTTAAAATGTCTTGTGCAGGGCCAGGAGTTGGCTTTTGATGATCCTTGTGGGTCCCTTCTCGCTCAGGATATTCAATGATTTTATGGTTTTGTAGTTTGCTTGGAAAGAAGGAAAGGCCAGTGCTGAGTATGGACTCAGATTTCCTGCAGTGATTTGAAGCACTGTCAGTGTGGGTGGTATCAGCAGGATCAGACCCTCTGATAGGATTAGAGCTCCTTTCACTAAGCACTAAGGGATTTCCTGCAGAAACCTCCCTGTGTGGGAGCTCCGAGGAGCTGGAGCTTGGGATGTGACATCGTGTCAGGGACATCAGGCTGGAGTGGCCAGGGTGGACACAGAGCTGCCACCTGTGACTGCTGGGAGCTGCTCAGAACAGCACAGCTGTGGAGAAGGCCTTGAAGAAGCAGCAGTGGCTTTGCCTCAGTGTAAGGGAAGGGAACTCTTTGCAGTTCCCTGTCCTTGCTCACGACGAGGCTGCCTTCTCTCAGCACCTGCCAGCCTGCAGACCAGTGGTTATCTCCAGTTACAACCAAAATAGCATTAGTTCAGCTGCCCTGTCAGGGACATGCATTATTAATTTCTTGGGGTTTAGCCATACACTTCACAGTGCCTTATTAGCTGTATGTGAGACTAATTTTGGGGGTACAAATTTGCTCTAATTGAATTTGGCTAAGAAAAACATCTTGATGTGATATGCCTGCAGCTGCTCAAATTTCCTCCTTGACTATCAAGTTTGTCAATTTGTCATCTTTTCTGAAGAACTTGTTGCCTACCTTTGGTATCTCAAGTGAACTCCATGATCTCACCCTGAGGTGTTAAGAATCGCTGAGGGCTATCAGAACTTGTGTAAATTACAGCGATGCAGACAGCACGTTGAAAAATCAATAAGTAATGAAATAGTACTGCAGTGAAGTAGCCAAGAGAGCAGTGGGTGAAAAAATCCCAAGGACTCAGTTTCATTTTGTCAAAGTATAAAAGATAATGTTCTGCTGTGATGCTATAAAATCATCCCCACTGGCCAAAGAAAATTGAAATACAAAAGAGCAGCGCGGAGGCGCGGGTGCGCTCCCTCCCGCATCCCGCGTCCCCTCCCCGTGCTGGCACTCCCTGCTCCCGTGGAGCTCCTCTGCCTTCCTGGGCTCTGCTCTAATGTCAGCTCATCCCAAGTGTTCTTTTAAGCCTCTTTCTAATTCCCAGTAATCCTCACATCTACCCATCCAGTTATCTCCTATGGGCAAGCTGGGAAACACCAGCAGAACATTTTCCCTGGAAAAGCAGCACTCCATGGTGCCTTCCCAGGGCGCTCAAGGGGACTGAGCAGGGTTTGTGTCAGCCTTGAGTTTTGTCTAGGAAGGTCTTTCTTAGCTGGAGACAGCACATTTCTGAGTTGCAGTTTTCTACAGTAAAATGAATTGTTCTGTAGGCGGATGAATCCACCAGGCTTGGTTTTCCATGGAGGCCACGGCCTCGGCTCACTCTGTCCCTTCCATGGCAATTCCTGCAGCTCCTTCCATCCCTGGGGAATGTTGGGGCTGTGTGTTGGGGCTGCTGCAGCCGAGGGCCACACGGGCTGTGGTGAGGCTGGGCTCCTCTCCCTGGGGACTCTGCTCCCTCCAAGCAGCCAGCATTCCTTGATGGGATCGCTGCACCCACACTGCCTCCTCCAAGCAGCAACATCCACAGCCACACAGAATGTCTCTGAGGCTTTTCCTCTTCTTTCATTTTGGCTGCAATTAGCCAAGCTGGGCATGAGGTGGGAATGGCCAGGCAGGCAGTCTTGCTTCCTGACTAAGTCCTTAGAAAATCAGGTTCAAAAAGACTAGTTGGCTCCAAAAGGAGAAGAAAAATACTGAACTGAAACAAATTTTCCCAAGCTGGGTGTTGCCATGAGAGTATTTTGCTTGAATGCATAAACTATGAGCTTTTCTCCAACGAATTCTTGAAGTTGATGAGTTTTTTCCCACTTGGATATGTAAGATAGTTAAAATGAATTTAAACAAAATGAATTACTGAAATACCTCTAAATTAAATATATCTTCTAAAAGGTAAACCAGCATTTTGTGTGAAGGGAAAGTCTCCCCCCACCTCAGCCTTTCTGGCTAATCAGCCTATTATCCTCTCTGTAGATCTGTGAAAGGAATCAGGTTTAAGAGACACCGAACTGCTCTTTGATCCCAGGGGACCAAAGAGCCAGGTTGGATAATGGTCCTGCATGGATTTTCTGTGGATGCTTTTGCATGTTTTCTGCCTGCTGCCTGGAAAAGTGGGCTCTGTGTTGGCTTCTGAGGAGCCTCTGCCAGAGGCATCCAGAGAAATACAGTCCTTGGGAAAGGAGGAAAGAAAATGGTTCCCTTAATGTGCACAAATGATCTCCTTGATAAGGATTAATGCTTGCTGGGTAAGCAGGGACAGGATTGAAAAATCCTGCAGGGAGTCCGGGCGTGCCGCTGGCTGCGGGTGGTTGGGAGGGTGCTGGTTCCAAGTCATTGGTTCCAATCACCTCCAGAGACCATCAGTGCCTTTCTTTAACCTTCCATGATTTGGTTTCATTAGGGGGAGCAGGAAATGCACAGCCAGGGCTGTCGGGGGTGAGATGGCAGCAGCTCCCGGTTTGGATATTCGGCAAAGCCAGGTTGGGTTGGAGTGAAAGGAGCCCATTAACTCCAGTGACTTTGGAGAGGGCCCTTTGTTCTTTACAAAGTTGTTGTGGGCTACAGAAGTCAAAGCCTCTTTTCTTGTCCATTATTAGCACAGTGCAGTGAGTCACTGTGTTCAGCATGGACACTTGGGAGCATTCCCGAGGCTGCAGGACTGTTTGCAAGGAGGGAGCTGTAAATACTGAGGAGAGCTCAAGGGATGGAATGGAGCACAAGAGGCAGACCTTGGAAGCAGAAGCATTTCTTTGCTCGTGAGCATCTTACTGGTGTAAATCCAGAATGTTCCACAGTGCATTCACTGCAGGAACTCGGGGAAAGGTTTCTGAGCTGGGGGGGTGCAGCTCTTTGGCCTCCCCGTGCTGTGGGACAGCGTGTGGTGCCCACACCCCCGGGTGCTTGCAGGACACTCCCTCAGGAGCCTTTCCTGCCCTGGGGCTGGGGGCTCCAGTTGGGATGCAGAGCTTCCCTGCCTTTTCCCATCACCCTGACAAGTCACCTGCTGCCCCTCTGGACTCCAGTGAAGTCTGACCAGTGCTCCTGTGCTGGGGACATACCCTGAGGTGTTCCACAGCACCAACACCTGGTAGTTACACTTCCCATTCTGAAACTCTGCTTTTGCCTTTGTCTGGCACAAACCACTTCAACTGGAAATTCTCCGTGTCTGCTGTAAGTGCCATTTTGATCATCTGTGTATTTTTTCCCCCCACCAATCAAATTGTTGATTACTTTAAAGGAAAAAAAAAAAAAGAGATACGGTAGTTTGTTTATATTAAGGAATTCTACCAAATTTTTCCCCAGAAATCTCCAGTCCAGATTTCAAATGTGACATTTGGCAGAGGATGGATTTTGCATTAGGGATTTATCTTTGGCTTACCCATACTGTAACCTTTAAAGAATGCTCCAAGTCCTGCATTTCTTAGGTGTGCAGGAGGATGGGATTAGATCAAACAGATATCTGGGAGACTCCATTCATGGTGGGCACACTTCAGCCAGATGTTGAGGTTGTCCCTGGGTTTCAGGTCAGAGCTGGTGCCTGCTGTACCACACTGAGGTGCTTGTGGAGGGGCGTGCAGTGCTCCTGAGAATTTCTGTGGGGTTGGTGGTTCCTGTTTGGCATCTTTGCTCCACGATGGAAGCTACAGAACAACGCTGGGTCTGGCACTTCCCCGTGGGAAGGAAGAGCCTGTAGCAGGGGCTCCACAGCAGCACGTGGGCTCTGTTGTCTCTGCACTGTGCTGGGGAGAGAGGCTGGTCACCAGCGCGGGGGAGGGGACAAGGTAACATCATCCATCTCTGGCTGTGCATTAGCAGAGCTGGCCCGTGTGGCAGCACTGCCTTTCTCCAGGATCAGAGCTGACAGGAGCAGGAGGAGCCTCAGTGGGACCATCTGCCTCCAGGGCAGGAGGGGGAGGAAGCTGGTGCTGACCCCGGCAGGCTCCCTGCGTGGCCAGGCTTGTGCTGGGCACGGCGGTGACACGGGACACGCAGGGACGAGCAAAGGGCAGGCGCTGCTGGCACTGCTGGGGACACACCATGGTGCTGCCAGCAGGAGCCAAAGGTTGCCCATCCAAGGCTGGGCAGTCGGTGGTTCCTGGGCTCTGAGTGACCCCTGCTGGGGCCAGCACGAGGGAGGAGCAGGAAGGACCAGGGCTGGAGGTGCAGGACGCTGCTGGTTGCAGGACCCCTCCTTTGTCTGCTTCAGAAGTTGGAAGTAGCAAATCAGCCTAAGAAAAGGAGAAGAAAGGATTATTTAATGGTTAAGATGATTGAATGCTGCCTTGGAAAACTGATTGTTTTCCCTTCCTTTGCCACCTTTTCTCCTTTGTGATGCTGGTTAATTCACTTCAACCTAACTTTTCACAGACTGTTACTAATTGGGTATTCTTCAGTTTCTTCATGGTTCATTTGAGATGCAGGGCTCTGAATTTGTACTCAACTGCTGCTGAAGACCATTTTGGACACATAAGGAGTGATCTGAGAAAACAGTTTGTAGACCTCTCTTAATTAGACATCCACAGTTAGAAGATACATTTCCTTTAATCACTATAGATCTCAGCTCCGCAGTCGGTGCAATAGAGGTAATAATAGCACCTTGGATCACAAGGGATTTGAGGAAAAGCTTACATGGAATTTAATAACTTGGACATCAGAGCAGCATTTGAATTTTATAAAGTAAATAAAGGGAGCCATTCATTGAGCAACAGGGGGAAAATATGTGTCTGCTCTATGTAATGCATCAGAACTGTGGAAACGTGGGGAAAAAATAACGTGGCCCCCAGTTGATAACTTATGTCATGAGGAAGGGGGTGTCTGCATTTCTAATCGAGTTCTTTTCATGTGCCTTTCTCTGATCTGTCATTAACAGCCCGTTTTAAGTGTCTCTGTCTCCTCCCACAACATCTCCAGCCAGAGTCCTTTTCCCAAGAAACTCTTAAAACTTAATTCCTTCATGCACATTTAAAATGGAATCAACCAAAAGGATAAACAACATTCTTTGCTAAGGTGATTCATAAGGAAATATTCACCACCTATTCACATTACAGTGTAATTGCTCATCCTTGTCTTCCTGAGCTTCCCTCTCCATGAGCACCTCTGTTCTATTTATGCACATCCACCATTGCTAATATCCTTACACACACACAAATATAGAATGCAGTTTGGGAGGTCTTCTATAGCAATTTAAAAACTTGTTTTCTGTGAGCGTTTCTTCTGGTAAAATCTAGTAATAATAATAAAACCTGGTCAAAAGTTAAATGTGGAGAATCATACCTTGCAAAGCACTTTTACTGCTCAATTTGAGAGCATCCCCAAAATTTCATCTTCACGAGGCAGTTTGAGCAATAGATCAGCTAGACAAAAATAGAGGGAGTGTTTCTATTTTGAAAGCAAAGGAGCTGACAGAATTAGCAGCTCGGGGAGCGAGCTGCTCCTCCTGCTCCACGCAGCTGCTCCGTGGGTGCTGCGGCCAAGGGTGGCTCCAGAGGGACCAGTTCTGATGCTGAGAAGAGCCTGATGCTGGCTGGGCATGTTGGGCTGGTTCCACGTGTGCAGAGAGCCCTTGGGGAGGCCGAGGGCCACAGGAGCAGCCGTGGGCACAGCTCAGCCCGGGCTGGGGACAGTCATTCCCCTGGAGATGGCGGTGGGTGTCCCTGAGCCCTGCCACCCACCTCTCGAGGGAACTGCAGGGGCCTGGAGAGACATGAGAACGACATTGTCATCAGAAACAGGCTCTTTATGGTTCTGAGGACAGAAAATAAAGAAACCAAAGGAAAATGGCGTTTAAAAGCTTTCTATAGTGCTTTCTGCTTGAAGCCCTAAAATCGTGACGTGATGCCGTCAGAGCTCCTCTGAATGACTTGATGAAGGTTTTTTTGTTTTGGTTGCTGCACTCTTGGGACTCATTGGAGTGGCAGGATTAAAATTAATTAGAGGCTGTTTGGAGGGGGCTTTGGAAGATGGCCTGGGGCTATACTTCAGTCTGGTTGTTAGAAGCAATATCATCACCGCCTCCTCTCCCAGTGAACAGACCTGCGCTGGGGCGGCTGCGGGGAGCCACAGAACATCCAACGCACACATCAGAGCAAAGACTTCCTCCCAAAGAGATTACTTACCACAAAACCAGTGGATCTACCTGCTGACAACCCTAGAAATATGTCTTGTTTCATTTTATGGTTTCTTAAAGAGGCTGCTTTATGAAGCTCTCCAGAATCTTGATGAAATATCCATGCGAGGATGCTCATTTTCCTTCCTTCTTACCATGAATTATGTTGATTAGTGTGGCTGGGAAGAGATGAGAGGGAAAGCTCTGTTCCAGCAGCTGGAGTTTGGTTTCATTTGCTCTGCTTTGCAAAGAATAGACAGCCAAAGCCACCAGTGACAAAAGTGGACAAATAATCATTTCAAACCACCCGTCAGCCTGACTTTGAGTTTTCCTCATTGTGGATGGTCGGTTGCAGAACAGATAAAATGCTGCAACTCAAAATTTGTGTCAAGTTTTCAGATGATTTGTGCATTTGTGGACTCACAGATAATTATAGTAAATCCCTCTGTACAGGAGGTTAATGCTTACCTGATCTGGATTCCTACACAGGCAGAGTTAGTAGATGCAAGAGTTTAAACTTTCAGGATTAATTTTAACTTGCAGTCAAGTTCTGTTGGTTTTGTAAGAGCTGCCACATCATACCCAGCTGCTGACTCTGTATTAGCATGGCTCAGAGTAAGGTGAGATGATACCTGGCTTCCTATGGTCCAAATTAGTAGAAGTAGCTAAAAATTGTCACTATTGATACTTAACAGTGGTAATAACTTTTAAAAACTGGTGAACTAATCCTTCGAGAAGTACAGCCCAAAGTAATTTGGTTTCTCCAACTCTCATATTTTTTTTCTGATTTCCTTTTCCATCGCAGTAATATCTACTCATCAAAAGGGCTTAAATATACAGGAAGAACTAGTGCCTTTAGTGTGATTTTTTCTATTCAGTAGCCTGTGTGCTTTGGAAGAAAGTAGACAAATTCACACAAGGTGACATCATTTGGTGCCACTGTTCACTGCTGCTAATGAGTCATTCCACAACGGGCATTATTTTTCTCAGGAAGAGCTGTGTCTTCACAGCATTCTCAGAATTTCAACACTGATTTAGAAATACGTGTTTTTTCATATTTCAGGAACAGTGATTGTGTTGTTTTCTCTCAGCATCTTAGGATAACTACAGTATAGGTGAATATTTAGTGCTAAAAATACAAAGTAACGAACCAGATAAGCTTCCAGAAGCTGGACTCATTATCCTCAGGTTGTGATTAATGAGTCCTTAATCAAAAACTTAGTAAAAATATCAATATACAATATAAGAACAAGCAGCAAATGCTATTTAAAAATTATAGGCCTTGTGACTTCCATTAGGATTTACAGGCTTTCTGACTCAGCCTGCTAAAGCTGGGGATGGCAGTGTTCAAAGTCAAACGTTCCTGGGATCACGATGGCAAAACTGAATCAATTCCCACCTCAGAGTCTAAGGGAGTTTGGTGTGAGTGATACTGGGGCAGCAGTGTCTGTGGAGATGAGCCACTCTTGGAATTGTAAGTACAATAAGGAGTGTCTCCTAAAATTTCCCAAACCAAGAGGGAATTGTTTAAAAGTATAAAGCACATCATTCTGAGCTGCAGCATCCCACACTCGGTCCTGCAAAGAAACAGAGAAGACTTTGGAGTCCTGGTTGATGAGTAATTCCCATCTTGCCTGGATGTGCCCATGGAGCAATAAAGTGAATGAGGGGGAAGCAGTGGTTATTTGTGCAGTTATTTCCCTTAGCCAGCTTTCAGGCATGAGGAGATTTGAGCTGGACTGGAACCACAGCAGAGCCCTTGCAGGCAGAGCCCTTCCTCCTCCCTCTCTGCCCTGTTCCTGTGCACACTGGGAGCAAACAGAATTCATTATCTCATCTCAGCACTGCAGCTTTCTGAGTTCAATGTCAATAGCGAGTTAGGAAAGGGCAGGCAGGTCAGGGATTAGGACTCCGAACTGTCCTTGACGTTTCTCTGTAGGATGATCTGCTGTTTGCATCAGCCAGCGGAAAAAAAATCCCCTCTCCTCTATCCTGGGAATGATCAGGATGGGAAAATGTCAGTTTAGGGGCTGACAGAGCTCTGATAAGAACGAGATAGAAATGGCAGGGAGTGAAGAAACGGAGAGGGGCAGAGGTACAAATACTGTCCTTCTAAGTTTAAAATTTCATTTTTAAGTATATTTGCAAGTGCACATTCTGTTTTCTTCCAGTGTTTCAGCCCATGGGCTTCTTTTTCAAGCAGCCTCATTTTAAGGAAGTCTGAATCTATTTTTATTTGATTGGATTTTACAAGTTCTGGAAAGGTCATCCTGCCTGGCCTGGAAGCTGCAAATACATTCACTCCCACAGAATTACTTATACGCACAAAAATAGTTTCCACTTTCAAAAGTATCCATCCATACGTTCTTGGAGTTACCAGCTTGGTCCCAATTCTCAGGCTTAGAACAGGGGGGGAAACAAAGTGTTTAGATGAAAATATTTTTGAAGTGTGACGACCTCTGAACACAAAATAAATAAAAAATCACAGTGCTAGGAATGACTTGGATTTTTTCAAGTTTCCATGCCCTTATTATAAATTTGACAAATTTGGAGAAAAGAACCTTATCATATGATTCCCAGTGGGTTCAGAGTGAGGTCCAAACAGTGCCAGGGAGGTGGGCACTGAGGTCTGTGCACACGTGCAGCCCCAGCTCTGCAGAGATTCACATCCCCTGAGCCATCTCTGACTGGGTCTGACCTGCTGAGGGAACATGTGGGATAAAGGCAGAAAATAAAAAACAGGGAATCATGGAATAATTTAGGCTGGAAGAGCCCTCTGGGGATCATCTGGGCCAGGCCCCTGCTCAAGGCAATTACAAATAGATCGAGTTGCTCAAGGACTTGTCCAGTCGAGTTTCTGCTCGCTGCAAACAGACTCAACACAAACCCCTCCTGGCTCTCTCTGCCTCTGTGCTGTCTGAGATGGACAAGAGTAAGGAACTTTTCCTGCTGATGACAGGCACCAAGTAAAACATCTTTACTGTCACCTCAAGTCTGCCTGGGGGAAGCTAATTAAATAGATAAAAATACTTACAAGATATATTAAATATTACCACCCCCCCGCCCATATTAATTACAGATAAATACAGATAACTGCATGTCACTGTAAAATGAAAATAACAAAATGCAAGTGAAAAGAAAATATCTTCTTTGGATGGTTCCAGCTCTGTGGACAAATCCAAAGAAACATGAAAGTCCTTGTTCATCCATCTACACTTCCTGAGGCTGCTGGAATTCTGTGTAACCCTTTCTCAAAGCAGAGTAAAACCAGAAATTAACTGGTTTTTTAATTAATGCCACACACTTTCTTTTGGTCTCCTTAGTCCGCATTCCTGGTTCTGCTCAGATGTTTTCTACCTGGGCTCTATAATTTTAATCAAGATGTATCTTTCTTGAGGTATTGTCTTGCACTGACATCACCATAATTGGGGCACTTGAAGACAGCCAGGAGTTCCCTGGGTTTGTGCCTCCCTTGCCTGGCTGGTTCCAGGCTGGTTTTCCCATCCTCTGGCTCTTGGTGGCCTTTAGGGTGAGGGGGTGACAGGTCAGGGAGCTCCCATGCTCAGGGACTGTGTCTGTGCAGCCCTGGGACAAAAGGCATTTTCACCAGCCCTGGAGCTGGGCCCCAGAACCTCAGGAACACCTGAATGTCTGAGGAGGCTTTTTCAGAGCACAGGGGGCACCAAGTCCTGTCTGGATGTCCTCAGCCACACGAGGATACACATCCTCCCAATAATCACAGTTATGGTCTGTATTGCTTTTAGGCCCCTGGAACATTGCATGTAATTCTAAATGAGTGATTTCTTCTGGGCCATGATGACTGAGAGTGAGCAGGGTCTGTGCTGGTGAAGGTGGTTGGGCACTCTGAGTTGAAGCACCCTGGGTTATCAATCTGAGTTTAAACCTTGCATTTCCTCTTGGATCGTTTTGTGTTGCAAGTCAGGGCTGTGTGGAAAGCAGAGGTGTTTGAAAGCTGACAGCCAACACAGCTTCCTCCCTTTCATTATAAAAGATATATACATTTGCCAGCAAGTCTTTTTAATGGCATATTAAGGACTAAAGATAGCAAATTTACAGAGTGTATTAATACAGCAAATTCTTCAGCATTCTACTGCAGGTGTGTCCCAGAGCAGAGATGGACAGGAAGGACTCTGTAAGGATTGTTGCTGTTGTTGCTGCCCAGCCCAGGCTCTAGGAACAGGGAGGGAGAAATACTATTTCCAAGCATTTTAACTCGTTGCCTGAGAGAAAACAAGTGTCAGTGTCCGTGTGCTGGGCCAGCCCTTCCTCAAAGCTGGGGAGTTGAAGTGCTTGGAAATGACAGGTCTGTCACCCCACAGCCCTGGCTGGAGCAGGAGTTCAGAGCCATCCCCAGCCTGGGCCTGTCCCCACCACTGCTCAGCCCTTGGGCCACCTTTGCTTCATCTCCCTTTTCCTTTCAAACCTCACCTTGGACCTCACCTGCTTCCCTCCAAACGTGGTACCCCAGCTTCCCCCAGCGACTTAGCCAGGACTGCCTGGCTCCCAGAGCAGGCTTCAGTGCATGGAAAGCAATTAAAGACATTAGAATTAAATTATTTCTTGCAAACTTTCAGGCATAAAAGATGCCATTGTGCAGTGGGGGCCCAACCCCATCGTGTCCACCCCTGATCCTGCATCTCCCGTCAGGGCAAGGGTCATCCATGAGGAATGGCATTTGGCTTTTGGTGCATTAATTTCTCCTTGCATCCTTGCCTTTCTTTCTGCTCTGTACACAATTCCAAGCCCCAAAGCAAATGAACCTCCTGTACATTTCCAGCCCGAGGCCACCTGGGGTTTTACAAGGTGCTCAGCCCCAGCGTGGCACTGGTGGAGCAGAGGGGCCCATCGGGGCCAGTCTGCTGAACAGGAGTCAAACACGAGTCTCGTGGGATGGTGCCTAGGATTCCTATTAGGATCTTCTGTATTTGGGATATTTCAGCTGAGGGAGGGAAGCAGCAGGGCTCTTTGAGACACTCTCTAGTGTGAGCTCCATCAAAGGGAAAACAGACATCATGGTGCTGGGACAGGGAACGGGAACTTCAAACTCTTCCTTAAATGTCAGTGAGGAACACATCATCTGGGCGTAGCCTGTGTGGAAAAATGAAATAATCTGCAAACAGCCTGAATAAAGGGTAAAAATGTTAAAAATACACTTAATGTGATAAAATAAGAGTGGGTGCTGCAAGCCGTGGCATGCCTTGGCTTTTAGGAAACACAGCCCTGAAGAAGTACAAAAGGCCTTTAGTTTGAGGTAATGAGGTGCATCTAATTATATTTAAGAAAGAACATCAAGAACTGCTTAAGAATACACTACCCACCCTTTTCTTTTCACCAGGGCTAGGCAGAATCCCAGTCCCGAGACACCGTTATTTTATAAAGGGTGAGGATTTCAGAGAACATCACAGAAAACAAGGTTATTTTCCCATAACTGTGGGAAAAAAAAATGGCAAAGTCTTTCTTGTCTGTTCTCTTCTTCCTCTCAATAACTCCCATTAGGGGAGAGAAGGAAAAAAACACAACAAAAAACAAGCAGGCCAAAATAAGCCTGGCCGTCATGAGAAATGAAGGCTGTCAGAGTGACATCTGACACCGGCGGGCCACAGCTGAAGAACAAGGGAAAAGTTTTCGGACGACTGTCACTGACCCATAGTCCCTCGCTCCTAACCTTGCTCTCCAACATATGTTTCTCATTTCCTTGCTTATAGCTGGCCCAAGCTAATGATATGTGTTTTGGCAGTCCTCCCGTGCTTGGCATAGTGCCTGCCTTGTTCTCATTGTCTCCGCTACTTACAGAAACCCCTTTCTCCGTCTTTCTCTCTCTCTCTCTCTCTCTCTCTCTCTCAGAAAATCAGCTTTGTACAACTCCAAGTATGCAAAGCAGCTCTTGCTGCCCGAGCTAGCATCTCCCAGCTCCTCCGCCCGTGTCCCCGGCCCTGCAGCCCCGGCCAGACACACCGGGAGCAGCACAGGGAGGGAGGCTGCCACAGACAGGACTCGAGCTGGGTGGAAACAGTGGAAAATCAAACATATTGGCCCATTTGAGCCTTGCTAAAAATACGGAGAGCAGAGCTATTCTGAGGGACGATGGCATGGGAAAGCTGTGCCTGGAATCCCGGGTCTCTCCGAGCAGCCAGGGCTGTGGAGCAGACGTGGGAAGGGGAGCCGGGTCCGGCCCGGGGCAGAGGCACCGCGCTCGGCGGGGCTGGGGCGGCTCTGCCCGGGGCCGGGGCTGCCGGGGCGGCTCGCTTGCTGTCTGCAGCAATAACGGCGTGGGTACAGACAGGACACACGTTGTGCTGGGACCCAGGGCAGCCACCGGCTCCTGTGGGATGGGGAGCACACCTGGCAGCGAGTTTGGGCTGTGCCTGGATCCTGTGCCTCGGGGCTCTGCTGGTTCGGGAGCCCGGCACGGGCTGGGGGTGAGGGCTGCCCTCGCTTCCGAGGGCTCAGGCACTGATGGATCCCAACACAGGATGTTTGCTTTGTGTTGGCATGAGGCACTGTGTCCCCTGGATCCAAACAAAAGGCCACTACTTCTCCATGAGGCACAAACCACCCAAAATGCCACAGCGAACAGAACAAGTGGCAGCAGTGCGCAGCAGCTCCAGGCTGCAGACCAGCTCTGCCCCAAAGGTGTTTGATGAATCTCAATAATTTCTTCTCATAACCTTCCCCATACCAAAAAGTACAATTTCTGTGTTAGTCTGGGCAGTGTTTTGGCTAAAAAGCACAGGTTTTTAGAAACTGCAATTTCTTCAACATGTGCTTTTTTCTAGACACAGGACTATATGGTTGCATTCTGTACACTTACTTATCAAAGGCTCCATCACCTGTTTGTCCTCTATATATGTATCTTTTATATATGAATATTCTCAGTCAATGTGCAAAGTAACTTTATTTTGTGCTAGCAGAGGCAGGGTAGTGATGGTGATGCAAAAGGCAGTGTGTCACTCCCAGTTACTTCGGTGTACAGCAGACGTTCCGTGGGATTTTGCACACCATGTGATGGTTCTTAGGCTATTACTACTGTTTTTATATCCAGGGCAGGATGAAGGACTCACACTGATAAATCATCAAGAATTAATCTCTGGCAAGAAGAAAGCCATGCTGTCGTTTTAAAGACACCGAGTCAGTTAATTCCAGCCACTCCTCTGTGTTTGGTGCAAAATATTTATGTTCATTTTTGAAAGAGGGGACAGGAGAATTTCAGCAGTGAACTCATCCTCAGCACGATGAAAGTGAAACTTAAATTTTTCCTTCTTTCCTCCTCTCTTTTCTGACACTGTCATCCACTTTAGTGCCTGCTCTTTTAGAGCCTGGTGCCGTGTCACCGAAGTTAATGGGAGATTTTCCATGCGCATTGTCTGGGAGCAGGAGCAGGCCATTACCAGGGCTCGTCACCCCCGCACCACATTCAGCTGTTTCCTCTTTGTTCCTGCTCCTTGTAGCAAGGTCACTGCTGAACACTTTTCATTCTTCCCCTGCTCTATCCACACACACGGGAACTTCACTGGCGCGCTGTGATCTCGGGCTCTGACTGCAGTGCCCCCCTATTTCTGTCCTTCCTGGTTATTGGGGTGTAATTTGAGTGAGAAGGGACCTTTGGAGGTCACCTTGTCCAAACCCCCGCTGAAAGCAAGGCCAGCTGAAGTCAAGCTGCCAAGGGCCCTCTCCAGTCGGGCATTAAAACCTCAGTAGCCTCTCTGGGCCCCTGGGCTGATTTTTTGACTGATTTCATTGAAGATTTGTTCGTGTGCCACCCCCAACTGCACACCCCACCAGGACTTGCCTCCACCCCTTGTGCCATTGCTGCACAGCCCCTGTTTCCCAGGCAGTTCCTCTGATCCCCTCTGCTCTGGGTCTCCGTGGGCTCCATCTCCCAGCAGCAAGGGCCAGGGAGCCAGCTGGGGCCAGCAGGCACCTTGTCCTGTGCCCCAGGGCTCCCCATGAGCAGCATTCCTGAGGCTCCAGGCTGTCACACAGCCCAAGGGCCAGGAGCTCTCTGGCTCTGCCTCAGAGTGATCCCAAAGCCAGCTTTCCTGGGCAGCCGTGCCACAACTGATTCCCCTGTGGCACCTGAAGCACCTCTGCATTCTGTCCTTCTTTACTCTGTCCCTATCTCCCCAGTAAATCTCTGACTGAGCATAAACCCAGAACCACTCACCAGCTTGTAGGGCTGCTTATTTAGAGGTTCTGGAGGACACAGAGAGAGGAAATTTGCATTTTGGAGACCTGTGAGTTCTGCAAACTGGCATGAAAATAAGAAAGAAGCACCGAGATCTTGTTAAGGCACATACTGAGAGAAAAGGGCAGGAAGATTGGCAGGAAAATTGTCTCTCAGAGCAACCCATGGGTTGTTAGGGGCTGGTGAGTGCTGGGCGAGGCTGGGCCAGGTGTGTGTGCAGGGCACTTCCCCTGGTGCAGGGCAGGTGGGCAGGTGCTGTATGGGCACCAGGGGCTCTGGGCAGGGCGGGAGAGCTGGGCTTTAAATGGTTAAAATGTCACCACATTTGGCTGTCTTGGGTTTCTCATAAACATTCAGCAAAGCACTTTCATTCAATCACACATATTAACTACTTAAGTTCCGCTCTCCAAGGATGTGGATTGTTATTTTATGCCAAATGTGCTGTAATTAAGTTTGACATAAGCACATGGATTAAATATGTGGTTTGGTGGGCAAATGGGAGATGGCTTTTCCTTCTGGCCATATGGAGGATGCAGCCACATGATGTGAGGCGGAGGGAAGGGATTCTTTACTCTTTATTTTATTTGGTGGTGTTTCTTTTATTAAAATTGCTCAGATTAATCAGCCAGTACCAAGAACATCAGCGTTGGTTTAACCACTTTAGGAGGAAGGGAACACCGAGGGTTGCCGTGGCTTTCTCTGTGCACTCCCTGTGAAATACAAGGATATATGCATGTCTGCATACAGAGATGTGTTAGGGTTATATTGGATAATAATAGATTGTTTGTGAGGTTTGTGATTGTCAGTGAGGTTTTCCTGGGACTGACCTCATGATTGGTTCTAACTGTCCAACCCCAGGAAGAACACTGTGCCTTGCAGTGGTGTAACATTGGTGTGCACTTGTAAGTTATGGTTTGCAATGATAGAGACCTCACTTGAGGGCCCTGACATCATCATCATCATCATCATCATCATTATTATTATAATTATTATTATTATTATTACTACCACATCCTACTTTAATGTCAAGAGCATCTACACCAGGACATGGTTGTCATGGTGCTTGCCACTAAGCTCATGAGGAAACTTGACATTTATTCCATAAATAATACTGTCTAGTTTAAGGCCAAATAAAACTGGTGATAGAAAAAACATAGAGGTAAGGAGATGAGGAAGAGGAAGATCACATCCTCATGACCCATGTGCACAGGAAATGATCATTCCAAATGAAATACTGCATTTTAATTGCCATAGGAAAACAAACTTTCCATGTTCCTTTACATGTCCCTCCTCTCCTATGAAAAGTGGCTGTAGAATCATTTGTTATTTGTATATGAATTTATAGAATACTTATTTTTTTTCCCAATTCTCTGTATTTCAGCAGCTTTGCTGTCTTTTCAGTTCCTGAATTCTGCCATCTGATGTAACATCTTGTACCTCTTTGTTTAGAAACTGACCTTCTGGTCAGCAGACCAAAGCTATTCACAGTTTCATGTGTCCATCATTAAATGCTGCAAAGGAACCTCATGTTCAGGCAGTTGGTGTTACCTGGAGGCTCAAAGTGCTGTGCCCCAGGCAAGGAGCCAGGTGGATGCTGGACACTGCAGGGGGGCACTGCAGTCCTTCATTTGTGGGGGACAATGAGGTTCTTGGCCATGCCCCACATGGGCACCACCGAGTGGATGAGCCCCTTGCAAGGCTCCTGGCAGGGCTCCAGCTCTCAGTGGTGGTTTGGTTTTGGTGAGTGAATCTGAAAAAGAAAACTGTGCAGAGTTCAGGGAAGAGCTTCAGCAGGAGTTGGTGGTCTGGAAAATGAACTTTACAGTGAAAAACCAAAGAAACTTAATTTAGGTTTTATCCAGTGAAACTGGTGAGCTGTTAGGACAAGTTCTTTAGGGAGGTGAAGGAATCTGTGTCACTTAGCATTTATAGCTGAAGACTGGGTGATATCCAGTGGCATCCTCCACAGCTTCACCTTCTCCACCTTGCAGCAATCAATCCCAGTGCTGTTACTTGTTTGTTTGAACAAGCCCTGTGATTCCCTGCAAATAGAAGTATCTTGTTCAGGTGATAAGGATATGACCATTTTCTGATGGGCTGAGTCCTGAGGTAATGGACAAGTGTTTCTGTAGGGTCTGAGTGAGTCATTCCTCTTTGCCTGGCCTTCCTGGACATCCTCTGCCAGACCTCCACTTGCTTCACACGTCGTGGGCAAAGACCATCCCATGGAGTGTTTGGTGTTCCAGCTCTGAATGGAGGGCTGGAAGCTTTTCTTACAGCTCTCCTTTGGGAAACTGGGGCTTGTCACACGTTTACAACATTGCCATAAGTGAGATTTGGTGACCACAATGGAAGTTGCTGGGAAAATGAAAACCAGGAGTTACTTCCAGTGCAATACCATCACGTGAAGTGTCTCCATCCTTCATCTTTGCTGGCACGTGCCCAGTGTTTCCTGCTGTTGCACACTCAACTTAATCCTGTGTACTTCTAAAAGACCTGCAACCAAAGTTCCTCCCAAGCCTTGCAGAGGCTTTCCCATTTCTCAAAGACATATTAAGGATTAGCCAAAAACTTTTGAAGAGTTTCCAAACGATTCTTTTAAAATTGTTACCTACAAGTGTTCAGAGTTGGTGATTTAAAAATCTTTATATTTAACAGATGCTACTTAACATGCACCTTTACTTTTACATGACCTTGATTATATATTTACATCAACCACTTTGATTACAAATGTGCACCAGGAATGTCGTACTCCACAGTTATTGACATTTTTCCCTTCTCTGTTTAGTAACAGTTAATTATTGCACATAATAATCAATTATTTGAATTTATCGTATCAAAGGTGAACTTCAGAACTCTCAGGTTTATTGTTTGTGAGGGTTCTGTGGGTAGTGCTTGACACAGCTGGCTCTTCTTATAACTTGTTCACACCCATCAGCTTTGGCTCATACTGATCGTCACAGATGTTTCCTTGTTTAATTTGTTGTACTTTGATTCCTGTTTTTTATAGCTGCTTTCATATCCTCTTTTAGAAGAGATGTATAAACTTCCTTGTGAAGAGAAATTTGCAGCTTTTGGGGCACCAAATGAATCGTCCTTAGATCTTGGCAGGTTTTCACAGGGAGTTTTCAGGTTATTTGTTCTGTTCCACACAGGTGTTTTTAGGGTTGGGGGATTTACTCCTTTCAAACACATGGGAACAGCACTCTGTGAGTTTTCTAAGGAGTATAACCAGCCTTGTCTCTTTGTGCATTTGATCCACTCAGGGTTTGCTCAGTGGGATCAGGGGCTGATGCTGCATGGCCCTGTTATGGCAATGGACATGGCACAAGTCACATCCCTTTCTCAGTGACCTTCCACCCTCTCCCTTTGGGGCTTTTTTTTCCTTTTGCTTCTACTGGAAATGGCTGAAAGCGAAACCCAGACATTTAAACATGACAGGATAAAACCAGCTCCTGTGCTCTGTGAACACCCAATGGTTTCTGGACATTCACATTGAGGATCCTGGTCAAACCTCAGAAACACTTCCCTGCAGCTGGCAAAGGCAGGCTGGAGAAAGGTTCCTGGGGCTCTGTGCAGGGTTTGCTGGTGACAGCTGAACCCGGGGCTGGTGGCCCAGGCTGGACATGGCAGCTCCAAGGGCACAGGGCAGGGAGAGGACAGGACCCGTGTGCCTGGGCCCTGCCCCAGGTCCCAGCACTCTGGCACGGATTTTGTTGGACCTGGGCAAGGAGGGAGTTGTCTGTTGCTCCAGCACAGCCCCGTGCCTGTGGGTGTTGGCTGAAATGTCAGTGTGAGCCCAAAGGAAGGCTTTTGGCTGCGTGGATGGGTTGGTGCAGTGTGGAACTGGAGGGTCTCAGCATTCCACAGCTGGTACCACGTGCCCCCACTGGTGAGCCCCTGTGAGCCCAGCCCAGGGCTTGTCCTGCCCTGGGGCCCCGTGGCTGCTGCAGCTGCTGGACAGCATCCTTTGGGTTTGGTCCATCTGAGCTGACCTGAAGGTCACCTGCAGCTCGTGGGTGGCTCGTGCCCACTGTGGCTGTTCCTGGGAGAGCAGAGCCCGTGGGTGGGCACCCTACTCTGCTTTCCTGTGTGATGCCAGTGTCATCTCGTCAGAGTTGGAGCAATCAAAGGTATCTCAGGACTTCTTACACTTGTGCATCTCATATTTATCTCCTCAGACCTACGCTGAGGTTCCCTTAAAGAAAAGACAGACTTGGGGTTTGTTTTCTTTGACTTTTTTTGAAGTTTCCAGTGGTACTGAGGAGAATGTGCTGACTCGTGCAGGGGGACCTGCCAGGGGGTGTCACCAGGATCATTTCAGGTCTCTCACCTGGGACACAGATCTGTTCTTGTGGAGACCACAGACACAGACTCACTCTGGCAGGAGGTAACCCCAACTAACATCAGCTACAGCACTACTGACTGCTGGCACTTTACTTTGTGTGATATAAAACAGGGTCATTTCCAGCTCTTAAATATTGAAAAATTATTGGAAACCTCCTCTGTTTGCTTACTGGTCAATGTTTAATCATAGGTAAATATTCCACATAAAAACAACAGGTTATCATTAAAGTTTAGCAAACTGGCTGCTTTAGGCAAAGAGGTGGGGTTGTGTTCAGGTTTGTGACGTGCACACACGGGCACAGGGACCCGAGATGGCAGAGATGGCAGAGATGGCAGAGATGGCAGAGATGGCACGTGGCCTGTGGGGTGGCTGCTGTGATGGATTTATGGCCGTTGGCACAGGTGCTGCTGATGAGCTGTGGCACAGGGCGGGTGAGAACCTGGCCCTCGGCTCCTCTGGGCCCCAGAGCTGCTGTGAGCACTGGGGAAGTGCTGAAAGAGGAACAGGAAACAGATGGGAGATGAGATTTCTTAGAATGCCGCAAATTTCTGAGAGTTTGCAGCCAGTCACACACCTGGGAGAGGCAGGGCAGCCCTGGGCTGGTGTCCGTACACAGGGGGGCAAGGACAGAGCCAGGACACAGGGACAGGGAATTCCCAGGTAATGAAGTGAACACAAGAAGCATTTTTGTACTCCTCTGGGCTTTCGAAAATAAATGTAAAAATTTCAACCCTCCTCTTTTGTATCAGAGAGCGAGGGGTTCATCAGCCCTGGCTCCGTGCAGCGCAGGGAGGAGGAGAGGACAGGCTGAGACGGTCCGTGCTGGGCGGGCAATGGCCCTGGGAGCAGCGGGGACACGGCTGGGGACACCCCAGCCCCGGGGGTGCTGCTCCCCAGCCCCGAGGCGCTGCCACAGGTTTTTTCTCGGGCGATTGTGTTGGCAGTTTTATTTATATTTTCCTTCAGAGTGGAGCTGAACTCTTTAACCACGAAGGGAAATTTAATCTTTTTGCTGATAAGACGGTAAAATACTGCAATCCGGCTGACCTCCTGAAAGCAGATCCAAACAGGCGGGCTGTCCCAAAATCCGAGACACCCCTCCCCCTGTCCCGGGTTTCCCGGTGACCCGGGGCAGCCCGTGGCCGGCCCGGACCCTTTGAACACATCCCGGCCATCGGAGAGGCGCTGATTGCCCGGCTCCTCCGGGCTCGGCTCCTCCGGGCTCGGCTTTAAGGCAAAGCTCCTTCCTCCCCCGCCGGCCCCCTTTCATTTTCGTACAGCGTATTAAACCTCAAGACGTAGTTAACACTAATCCTGATTTATTTAGGATTTATCTGCATTATTAATTCCAGTCGTGTTGTGAAAAAGTACCGAGGGTTCCAGTTTGGATGTAAACTTGCGCCGTTTTGCAGAGAGGTTTATTTCAGTCTTCTCCTTGAAGTGATATTTTGGCCAAAATTTCAGACTTTCCCCTTTTTAAAACACTTCGGATGGAAGCTAGCCATAATAATTCGGTTTATTGTTATTTTTTCCCCCCAGTAAATACCCTCTTGGACTATTTTATGCATTAATCTGGATTTGATGTGGATTTAAACATTTACAATGCAAAATAATTTGGGTTAAAAATAATCCCCCTTGATAAAGCTAAAAAAACCCCCCCAACTGTCACCATCTCTGACAGCCAGACATGGGCGATTCTTGAATATGCAAATGAAGGTGAGGAGAAGCAGGAACGAGCGTGGCTTCCTTTGATGGCCCGGGCAATCAAAGAGCCCGAGCCACCAAGATCCTGGATCCTGAGCTCAGACCCGGGCTCAGCCCGTGCTCTGCTCTGCCTGCAGATCCCGCTGCTCAGGCTGTGTCCCCACCCTGTCCCCAGGCTGGGGTTCCGCACAGGAGGATATTCCTGCGGGATCTGTGTGCCTGCTGGGCAGCACCCAGCCCACATTTCCAATGCAGGCCTTTCACTGGGAGCGCTGCCAGGACACGTTTGGCCCGTTCTCCTCTCAGGCTGTCCTGGTGCTGCTCCACACCTGCCTTTCCTCAGATATTCCCAACCAGACTGACACACCTCAAGGGAACAATATTCCAGGGTGTTTATTTGTTGGGACACTGGCATCTCCTGATGATCTCTGTGTGCAGGAACAACTGAACAGCTTCCTGGGAGAAAAATCCACTGAGGATTGCTGAAAAGTGGGGCATCCTTGTAGTTCAGAAAGTCCTTTAATCTGAAGTTGTTGGTGATAGCAGCACTGTCTGCCCCTGATTCCATACTCCTGCCTGCAGGGCTCCTACTGGTCCCTGCTGATGACAGGACATTGGTAGATGGACCTCTAATTTAATTGATCTTCTTATAATCTCTTAACTAATGTGGAGATGGGATGTATATGGTTTAGTTACAATCTTTTTCCAATACAACAGAAATCCATAAGGAATATCCCCTCATTACACCTTTGTAGTCACCACCAGGGTACCTGAACCAGGCCATTGTGGGGTCACCAGGGCTTTCTGCTCAGGCTGGGAAGGGCAGCCCAGAGCTGGTCCCAGCCAACAGCACCTGACTGGCACGGGGGGCTGAGCCTGCAGACCTGGGGGATTCATCCCTGGGGAAAGCCCAGCTCTGTGGGGCCCTCGAGCCAGCTCTCAGCTGCTCTCAGCCACTTCCATCACCTCCTGGGCCATCAGTTTCCCAACAAAGCCAAAATCCCCAGCCCCGGGGTACGGCTGGCAGCAGGAGGGGGGCACTGTCTCTTCCCTCCAGTGTTGGCTCACGGTCTGTTAGCAGGCACACACTGACCTCTGACCCTGGCACTGACCCTGGCACTATTCCTGACCCTGGCACTGACCCTGGCACTGACCCTGGCACTGACCCTGACCCTGACCCTGGCACTGACCCTGACCCTGACTGGCTGGTGGGGGGACACGAGGGGTTAAGGTGGGCCAGTGCAGTTCCCAGCACAGGGCAGGGCAGGGCAGGGCAGTGCCCCAGGCTGGTGGCTGGGCAGCTCTCCTGATGCCCAGCACTGGACACACTGATGTGGAAGCAAGGAGCCAGCTGCAGGTTGGGAAGGGGAGGCACTGAGCACAGTGCAGCTCTGAGCTGGGAGGTGTTGCACATTTTGGAATGCCCCAGTGGAAATCAGGAGTGTCCATCGGGAGCAGAGGGCAGGATTTTGCTGCAGGATTGCAGCACACTCCAGGTCCAGGCTCAGACATGCTGAACAGCTGTGGGACACTGCAGGGACACTGGCCCATCCCTGTCCTCCAGGACAAGGTCCTGTGCTGTGTCCCCACCAGCCAGCCTGGGCACCCCCTGTAGTGGGAACATCCCTGCCCCACAGTGGGCTTCCCTCCGGGCAGCTGCACACCCCCTGCCAAAGGACAGCCCAGGGACTGCCCCCAGAAGTCTGAAAAGCCAAATCAGCTGGAAAAGGAAACCCTGTTCCACCCCAGTTCCACCCAAACCGGGTTGTCTGACTCGAACTTCTACTCCCTTATCAGAGCTTTTCCCTGTTGAAGACTCAAAGACCTCCCAGTCAATAAACACATTAGCTCACTAAACATGTGGATGCCTTTTCTTCTCTGGATTAACCCTTTGGGAGCTGGGGCTTCCATTGGATTTGTTAGGATATTGATCACAGATCATGTTTGCCTTTCAAACTCTGTTTCTGCTTTGGACTTGACAGATAGTTCCAGTGCTGAAGCCAAGCAGCAAATTCAGTGCAGCCACACAGAGAAGGAGCTTTGGGAACCACCCACGTTGGGCAGAGACCCCTTCTGGAGCCCCCCCAGGGAACCACTCACCTCACCAAGAGTGACTTGTTCTCATAGGGAACTGCTAATTAAGCAAATACTGAAATGTTAAACAATGTCACATAAGTGTCTATTTTCAGTATTGGCAAAAATTGTATTAAATTAAAATACACTTTAGCCTAATTTAGCTCTTCTTCCCCTATTGAACATCACAGATCCTTGCAGTAAATGTCTGTAACTGTGCATGGAATGGAAAAGGAGCCCAGCTGAGGCAGCCCCACTGCTCTGGATAAGAACACATTAAAGGAGCTCTTAGAGAATGATTTAGAAGAAACTTTGCAAAATGGAAAGGTCATATTTTATGACCCTGCTGACCCGAATGGATGCAAAAATATCAGAATTAGTGACCTAGAAGAAAGCAGATCTGGCTTTTTAACACGTGTGGTAACCTTATCCTCTCATTCCCAGTTGCCTGAGAATCTGGAGTGAAATGTCCCTGGTTTTGGTTCAGGCTCCTCCCCATCTCTCCTCCCGTGTGTGTCACAGTCCTCTTTTACACACTCTTCTTAAAAAGGCAGCTGTACCTGCCTGGCTCAGAACTGGGCAAAGCAGGTGTCGAGTTCCCTTTATTCTGGATCATATTCTCAGGTTTTTGAGCCCCTGGTAAATCCTCCTCTTGTATAACTTTGCTGTTCCCGTGCAGATCCTGCCTTCTGCTGCCACTCTAGTAAGTTATATCAAGTCTACATGCTTTGGTTTTAGGGCTGTCTGTTAGACTTGCTAAGATCTTCTCTTTTTTTCTGTCTAGTTGAGGATTTCATAGTTCTTCCTCTTTTTATACTTTTTTTGAAGAAGGATTTTTCAAAATTCTGCTGTGGACTGCATGTGAGCCGTGCCTTTCCCAGACTGCCATACAAAGATAATCCTCTCACTGTACAACATCTAACTTTATCCTCTTTCTAGGCATTAAATTTAATAACAAAACCCCCAAGAAGGTGGTATAAAAACTCATCCAGACCTTGCCTCCAGGCTTGGTTGCCCTTATGGTTCCTTTAGCCCCTCTTCCCTCACACAGTCGCTCCCTTTCCATCCATGGGCTGCTGGCTTTAGCAGCACCTCCCTGTGCACATCACCTCGACTCATCCTGGGCAGGAGGAGGAACATCCTCGTCTGATAAGGTGCAATTTTTCAGGCAAGGAATGCTGAAATACTATAAATGCTTGTGGAAAAATCAGAGGTGTCACCCTGTAGCGCACAGCTCGGAGCTCATGTGGCCCCAAAGGCAATTGTTACAAAACCCTCATTTAAGTGAAATATCTGTATTTTGTGAGTCTAATATGCTGTCTCCTCTGTCCTGTCATGTTGTACAGGGATTCGTCCTAGATGGGATTTGGTTCTCAAGGTTATTTCTATGGTTCTTGTTAGCCTCTATGTTACCTCTTGATTTATTCTCATTTAGGCAGCTGAGATTTCTCTTTGTCTTCAGAATTCATGTAATGGGTTTGCATCATTTTCTGCATTGTGCACTGGGGGAGTTATCAATTCAGCACACAGCCGCGCTGGAACAGCCACACGGAAACTTTATTTTAAAAGCTCGGTTCACATGTGGAGCTTGATGTTATTTACCGCCCAACCCACCTGACAACATCCTCTGGAAATCCCTTAAGTGCACTGTCATGACTGTGACTGAAAACTGTGGCGTAATCCGAGAGGGAAAGGGTCTCTCTGTTTTAATACTCGTGTCAGAGAAGAAGCTGATAAGAGTCACAATTTAAAGAAGTTTTTCTGAGGCTGTGAATAGTGAACCTTCCAGCGCTGCCGCCGCTCCGCGGTGTCGCCCGCAGGAAGCGGCGTCACTTCCCCGCTCCCGCGGCGGTGACAGCGCCCGGCTCGCTCGGGGCGCGCTGAGAGCATCAGTTCGCACTTCTCCATCTCCATCAGCTCTGGCGTGTCTCTGCTTTCTGCCGCAGGAAGGGCCAGGAGAGCGTGGGGATTGCTGACCTGGCTGCTCCGGGCCAGCCCGAGTGGCCACTGCCCTGCCCTCCCTGTGGCCATCCCTCCATCGGGAAGCAGTCTTGCTCCTGCCGAGAGTATTTGTTTAAGAGGATTTCCTTTCTCATGCAGGGCCTGCAGTAGCCATGCCAATAAGGGTGGGAGCGATTATGAGAGATTGACTGCTGGAATATAATCCCTGTGTGCTGCTGGTTTGATCTGGGGAAGATTGCGTTTCAAAGGTAGCGGCTCATCCCGCGCCGGGAGCGGCGCTCCGCCCGTAAATGGGGCTCTAATGAGATCCGACAGCCCTGATTTCTCTGGTGATACAGTAAAACAACACGACCAGTGCTGATGGTTTGGGGTCCTGACCTTTAACAAGGACTCACGACACAGGGCAAACTGCCCAAGAGAGATGGAGGGGCAGGAGGCCAGGGGACAAGGTCGGTACATAATGAAGTGGTCAGCATTGGATTTCTGTCACTCACGGTGGTTAAGTACAACAGTGAGGGACTTCAGTAAGAGAAACTGTGAAAGAGCACTTGCAGGAATCGCTGAGAGCGGGGGGTCTGGGGAGGGTCAGTTCCCTTCTGCTGCGAGCTGCAGCAGTCCCAGGGACTTTGGTAATGAACAGGGTGAGGGCAGGAATCATGCAAAGCCAGCGGGAGAGCAGGGAGGGAGCACAGATTAAAGATGAAAGCACACGGAGAAGGAAATCCAGGGGGACTGGCAGTGTGTGCACTGCGAGCTGGTGCCGAGACCCAGAGGGAGGAATGGGGCACCTGCAGCAGCAGAGCAGCCTGGAGCAGAGGGGGCCCTGGTTTGTCCAGCCAGCATTCCAGTGTCCCTGTGCAGTGTCCCTGTGCAGAGTCCCTGTGCAGTGTCCCTGTGCAGTGTCCCTGTGCAGTGTCCCTGTGCAGCGTCCCTGTGCAGAGTCCCTGTGCAGTGTCCCCGTGCAGAGTCCCCGTGCAGTGTCCCCGTGCAGT
>VZTZ01010973.1:200603-224923 GCA_013400955.1 Drymodes brunneopygia | reverse complement strand
CTGTGCAGTGTCCCTGTGCAGAGTCCCTGTGCAGAGTCCCTGTGCAGTGTCCCTGTGCCGTGTCCCTGTGCAGAGTCCCTGTGCAGAGTCCCTGTGCAGATTCCCTGTGCAGAGTCCCTGTGCAGTGTCCCTGTGCAGTGTCCCTGTGCAGTGTCCCTGTGCAGAGTCCCTGTGCAGTGTCCCTGTGCAGTGTCCCTGTGCAGAGTCCCTGTGCAGTGTCCCTGTGCAGTGTCCCTGACACTCCTGAGCACGGCCCTGGCCCTGGAGCTGCTGACACCACAGCCATGGAGCAGCAGTGCCCAGCCACGTGTGCCCCATGCCAGGGGCTTCCAGCCTCAGCCTGTTCTGGGGCTGCAGGGGTGGCTCCTCTCCCTTTAGCTCCTTTCTGCTGCTAGATCTAAATTTAGTGGGACTCTTAGCTAAGAAAATTAAAATACCCAAACCATTTGGTATCAGACTGCCTGGGGTGAATGCAAAGAGCAAATGGTGAAATACACAGGCAGCCGAGAACTGTTATGAAGGAGGCACTGGCAGCTGATGGAGTCTGAATTTAACATCTGGTTCCTTTTCAAGTGTCCTCCTTCAGACATTTCATTGCAATTTTGCTAATATGTCCATCTAGGCTTCAAGTGACAGAAATTAAATGCTTTCACCCCAAATACAGAAGAATTCTGTTACTGAGCAGTAACCTCAGAATTCAGGTGACCAGAAACCAAAGTGAGAACAGAAAATCTGGATATGTTATTCATGTCCAGCATGGATGGGATGCTGTGTAGGATGCTAAAAGCAACTCAGATGGTATGTGGTGAGTAGGAAAATACATCTTAAAGCCACTTTAGACACAGCACCCCAGCTAGGCTTATTTACATGATGAAAAACATAATATATAGTTTTAACACTGCTGATCCCTTGGGAGGTGTTTGGATTGTCCTCAAAGGACAGAACCAGTAAATCTCATGTGTACAGGAGTCTCTTCTACAGAGGAAAATAACCTTTAGTCTCAGCTGTAGGACTGTGAGAACGATTGCAGAGAGTGACCTGTGTTTGCATTGGCTGTGGTCAGGTTTGCTCTTTTGCTGTTTTTTCTTTATTTGGGTGTTTTATTGTTGTTTTTTTTTCTATTGTAAATGCAACCATTGAAGCCAGGCAGCCTGTGAGAGAGGTGAATTGCTTGATTCCACAGCATTGTTTTAATTTGTCTTTGGATGAATTCTCATATGCTTTCATGAGAAAATCGCCCATTAGAAGCATTCATTTAATTTAAGAACAGTTGGGAGAGGAAGGGTTGGGATGACAGATGGAGACTGTGGGTGTCTTATAAGAGAGCAGAGCTTTTTGTGTTTATCTTTTTGTGGCACATAGTTGCTGTTCTCTGCTCCTTCCAATTTTTTAATCTGCACTTTTTTTGTGCACTATTTCTTAGAAATCTCTCCTCTTTTGCACTGGAAGTCTAATAGATTTCATTAGTTTTTCCTGTACCGTGTCAGCTTTAAAACACTGCAGTATAACAGAGTGCAGGGAGGTAGCCTGGTAGGAAAGCAGAGTGAAACAGGCTGGATTTCAGTCTAGTTTGGAATTGCACAGAATTTAGCAGAAAAGATACTGGAATATTGAACTGATTTCTTCCCTTAACCATCCCACTGACTGTCCAGCAATGGTGCACACAGGCTGAAGGAGTCTCCCAGCTGTGCCAATGCCTTCGCTGTGTGGTTGAAGGTTCACTGTCAGAAAGTGGCTTAAACCTCACAGAGAACCTTTATTTAAATTAGTCTAGAAGTAAATACAAAGTTTCAAAGCATTCTCTTTAAAAGCATGTCCATAAGAGCTGTAGGATTTGTGGATGTCAGTGTGTCTGTCAGTGCCAATGGCCCAGGTGGTCCAGCCTGCAGCACCTACATGACCCCAGACCTGGGCATCACTGCAGGGCAGGCACTGACAGCCCTGAGGACCTTGTTTTATAAACACCTGAACATCAGCACATGCAAGCACAAATAACTGTGTGCCCAGTCCAGCTACTGACAATGTTTTAGCCATCCGGTCCCTGGGCTGTAACTTACACCTCTTTTAACAGTCCTGAAGTTGTAATGACAACCTGTAAATTGTGGTGTCTTTGCCTTGGGACTACCAGGCCCCTGCATGAAACTAATTAAAATTTAAAAGTAAAATTAACTCCTGTTAAAGGAAGATGGACAACAGTGCAATGTTTGTTCAATATACAACCTGCTTTGCTCTGCAATATAAGCAGCAGCCTATAAATACAGGGCAGAAATTTCAAGCATTAGTCTCACTTGTTCTCACCACATTACACGTGAATTTATTTGCATCTCTGTGTGCTGTCCCGAGGTTTGCATTAAACAAAACAAACCAGGGGATGTGAGAAGCAAAGTATATTTATTAGATTTTTGTTATTTTTTCATGAAGTTTTTCTTACTGTGACCCAGTTTTTCCCTTACCCTTCACAATTTCTGAATGATTGGATCATTCTCCACTCTCCATTCTAATGACAAAACCTCTTTTCCAAGGCTCTGTCATTGCCTCCTTTGATTGCCACAGCCACTTCTTTTTGCTTCTACACACACATTTCAGTCCATAAAAAATACACCTTAGGAGTTTTCTTAGTATTTGATTTGTCTTTTTTATCCCTTCAGATCCCTTGTTCTTCCTCCATCCCTCCTTCCTAACAAGTCAAGCTTGTTCACCACCTCCAGCCCTTCCCCTGCGTGTTTTAGGTTCATGTTCCCACACTCTCTCCATCAGCTCCATCAGAGATGAACCTCTACATGTACTTCTCTTATTCTTTTGATCTCATAAAAACACCTCTGTTCTTCCTTTCATCTTTATCATCTATACTGTTGTCCACCAACTGAGCTGCAAAGCTTCTGCTTTCTCCTCTCTGCAGCCTGCACTGGCCCTGCAGGCTCAGCTTTGCTTTCCCATGACAGTCCTTGAGCTGTGTCCATCCCTGCCCCAGCCAGCCCAGTCAGGGCTGGTGTGGAGAGCTTGGTTTGGTCCCGCTGGTGCTGGAAGGGCAGGAAGGGGCTCGTTTGCTCTGTGAGAAAGGGCAGCATCCCCCTTTGCCCCGGGTCAGTTGGTGCTGTGGCACAGCTGCCTTTGCTGCTGCAGTCAGCAAGGAGACATCTCATCCCCGTTAGCCCCGGCCTGCTCCTTCCTTGGTCAGTGCTCCAGCTCCACAGGACATGTCCAGCTCCACAGGACATGCTGACAGGCTTCCAGCTGCCTCTTCCTTCCTCAGAGCACGGCTGGCTCTGCTACAGACTCCTCTCTAGCAGATTTTCTATCAGCTGCCTCAGCCCTGGGAGCTGTTATCCCGTGACCCATTGTCTGCACGAGCAGACGGGAGACAGGGACATTCCTGCATCTGTCTTTTCCTGCTGCCCTGATTTATTACGCTGTAAAATAATAAAACGTTAAAAAGGTTGAACCTGAACTGAAGCTATGACTATGACACTATTAATCAAACTGCTGGAGAATTACTTTATATTCGGTGCCTTAAGCACTGATCCAGTCCACTAAAATTGGCCTGAAACATTGTCCACAATCTTAGAACTGGGCCTGGGCAGAGCAGTTGTGTGTTTCTCTGTGTGCTCTGGTGTGTGGCTGTGCAGGGCAGGCAGGCAGGGCTGGCTCTTCAGGTTCTCCTGCTCCGCCGGCCATCGCAGCCTCTCTTATCTCAGCCGTCGATGCCACGCTCACTTGATGTCTCAGTTCTGGAGCAGAGACATTCCAGCTGCTATCTGGGAAGGCTCTGGCCCCAAAAATATTTAGTTAGCAGCCATTCAGTTAAGTGGAATTGACTTTTTATCGGCTTTCCTGTGTACGTCTGCCACCAGCACAGGCAGTTTCCTGCGTGCCTCCTCTCGGGCTGTCAGTCCCGCGCCGCTATCGGCAGCGTGAGCCCTGATCAATACCCAGCACTGAAACAGCTCATGCTTGGCTGCCCTGCCTTGCATCGATCCCTCCAACAGGTACCGGCTGCCTGAGGCACAGACTTGACATGAGCACCTGCTTTCACTTCAGGCTCGTTCCTTCTGGGGCTTTCAGGGAGACCCATCACCCTTCCCTGGGTGTTCTTCGCCAGGAGCAGACTGGCAGCAGCTCCTCTCCTGCCCAGGACAGTCTGTGACCACACTGTGCTCCCCATCCCACCCCGTGGCACACCCAGCCTGTAAAACAGTGCCATGCAAGCACTTCCAAAGGACCTGCTCTGGGAATGACACCTTGGGCTGCTCGAGTTAGGAGGACTCAGTGGTTTTGCAATTAGGAACGTGTGCATGGATGAGACTGAGCTGGAGTGAGCAGCTGGGCACCAGGCATCTGCAACTGTCCCACCACTGCTCCTCTCTGGGGGACCCTCTTCTGTCCCAGCTGGGGATCAGGAGGCTGTGTCCCCATGTGCCCCGTGTGCTCCAGCAGGATGCAGCATCCCCGACCTGGGCTGGCACTGGGCATCAGCCCACAGATTCCATGGGGCTGGTCGGGCCAGGGGTGCCTGTGGGAGGAAGGAGGGGTTATTGTGCCAAGGGTACTGCAGAGAAACTGCTCAGTGTCCTCCTCCAGCAGCACCCTGACACAGCAGAGGCTTTTGCTGAGGCACAGAGCACCTGGGTTTCAGGGTGGCACCTTGAGGCCATCTGTGCTGGTCAGATGCCATCACAGAACAGGAGATGTGGGCTGTGAACACTGACCGGCCACCAGCACTGTGCTGCCAGTCCCACTGCTCCTTACTTGCTGCTGTCCCCAGAGCTACCAGCATTTAGGGAACTGGTCACTGTTCTGGAGGAACCCTAACAGCTGTCCCTGCACAGATGTGCTCCCCAGCAGGCTCCTGCCCAGACTCCACTCACAGTGCTGCTCTGTGGGCTGGGAGAGGGCAGAGGGGCACTCACAGACACAGGTGCTGCCAGAGATGCAGCCCCAGCTCCAGTTTGGCAGGGAAATGCCCACAGCTCAGACCTGTCCAGCCTGAAAAGCCTCTGAAGAAGTTGGAGAGGCCTTTCCTGGTTGGTTTCTACATGTGCCATTACAGAAGGGCTGCAGGGCTGCCACGGCAGCTACAAACTTCCAGTGAAATGAGTGTTTATTATTATAGGTTTGATGCAGTTCCCAAAAGACCCTAATCAACAAGTAATAAGGCCTCAAGAGAGCAATTAGAAATCTGAACTTTAACTCTCTTGTAACCACAGTGTAGGAAATGACTTCTGCTCCAGTTTGGGGTTTGCCACCTGGCACGTGAACAAGGGGGAAATACTGAAAACCTGAAATACCAAAAACCTGAAATACGAAATAACTGCAGACAAGTATTTGAACAATGAGGTACAAGGTCCATTTCCATGGCAAGTAAACATGCATGTGGCAAAAAGCATAATGGTTTTGGGGGATTCATGCCCAAATTTGCAGCCTCTCTGTCACATCCAGGTGTTTTCAATGCTTCTTCTCAGCTTTAGACAAGCACCAAGGGTGTTCAGTGCCTGCACATGTGCAGCATCTGCCCCCCCTTAAAGAAAAAAAAATTCCCTCAGTTTTCCCACTTGTGAAATAACAACAATATCTGCCTAAAGGCAACACCAGCCCTCGAGATGCGGGTTTGCTCACAACTTGTTTTGAATACTTCGGATGGGCCACTTCAGACAGGAACTGCACATTGAGTAATTCTTGCCATCAAAAGTCACGTGGCTACTGGAAAGCAAAAAATTGCATAAGAGCCCATCTGCTGAGTCGGGGAGTGTTGGCCAAGAGGGCTCATGTTCCACCAGCCTGCTGCAGCCAGGAGGGCACTTGGACTTCCCCAGGAGCCGTGCCAGGACCAGCACACATCCACAGCTGGGATACACCTGGTACTGAAACTCAGGAGGGGCGTTCCTCAAAGGTGTTCCTTCCCTGGTTTTAGTTCCTGAGAAGGCAGATGTTTGCAGGCCAGGCTGCAGTTCCCTCGGGAAGCTGGGCCAAGCCAGCAGGCAGGGGCAGCAGGCGTGAGGCTCAGCGTGGCACTGCAGGTACCTGCAGGTACACACAGCTCTGGCACCCAGCAGGTACAGCCTGCTGAGCTCAGCTCCTGCCCCCTGCCCGGGCTGGGAGCACCAAACGTGGGGTGGAGCCACACAGCTCCCAGTCAGAGCTCCAGGGGCAGTGCTGGCTGTGCCATGGCCCTGTCCTGAGCCCGGGCTGCTCGGGCTGGCAGGAGGAAGGGCTGCATCCCTGCAAGGACAGCAGGGCAGGGCCTGGAGCCTGAAGATCCAGGTGAATTTTAGATGTCCCAGCCTTAAAGAAGTTCCAGGTCTCAAAAACCTTCATTTGGTGTATAGCTGGAGCCAGCAGAGGGGGTGAAATGCAGGGACAGTGTGGTGTCCATGGAAGAAGGAGCTGCCAGGCTTTGGTCCAGGTGCCTCTGGTTCAGTGACACATCTCAGACCCCAAAGGGAGGGGGTACCTGGGGCCACAGGTGACACAGACATGGATTAACAGAGGCAGGTGAGCTCTTGTAGGAGTGAGGGGTTGTCTCTTGCATCATTATCAATGGAAAAAATAGATGTTCTTGGGGCTAACACTGTACATTTCCAGCATGAAGAAGGTACCCAGAGGAACCTCAACCTCTCAAATAATTCCTGTTCCAAGGGGGTCTGAGTGCTGTCCCTGTGAATAGATTCAAATGCTTTATCTTCTGGCACTGTTCATATAGTCCTGAGACTGACCATACAAAGTCCTGAGGAGGAGCCTGAAACCAGCAATGCTGATCTTGCTCCTTGTTCTCTTATGCCTCCAAAATGTCCTGCTCTTGGCATTATCCTAAGCACTAAATGTGACAGATATGTTCACAAACAGCTTCTGGATGATTTCTTAGTTAACTTCTTTCTTCAAAAATAGCAGTTTTCCAAATGGATTAGTTCTTCAGCATCCACTTAGGATTTTTTTAGACTCATCTTTAATGTGCCTTCAAAGACAGAGCTAGTTTCCCATTTTGATTGATCATTGGCCATCTTCGTTCACCATTTGATTGGAAGAGATGGGACATCACAATTATTTTAACTCTTTAGTAACGTGTGAGCTTCCTCCCAGCTGCCTCTGAAGGAGAATTTTGAAAAGTCTTTTAATCTGTGTGTTTATANTGTGGCAAAAAGCATAATGGTTTTGGGGGATTCATGCCCAAATTTGCAGCCTCTCTGTCACATCCAGGTGTTTTCAATGCTTCTTCTCAGCTTTAGACAAGCACCAAGGGTGTTCAGTGCCTGCACATGTGCAGCATCTGCCCCCCCTTAAAGAAAAAAAAATTCCCTCAGCTTTCCCACTTGTGAAATAACAACAATATCTGCCTAAAGGCAACACCAGCCCTCGAGATGCGGGTTTGCTCACAACTTGTTTTGAATACTTCGGATGGGCCACTTCAGACAGGAACTGCACATTGAGTAATTCTTGCCATCAAAAGTCACGTGGCTACTGGAAAGCAAAAAATTGCATAAGAGCCCATCTGCTGAGTCGGGGAGTGTTGGCCAAGAGGGCTCATGTTCCACCAGCCTGCTGCAGCCAGGAGGGCACTTGGACTTCCCCAGGAGCCGTGCCAGGACCAGCACACATCCACAGCTGGGATACACCTGGTACTGAAACTCAGGAGGGGTGTTCCTCAAAGGTGTTCCTTCCCTGGTTTTAGTTCCTGAGAAGGCAGATGTTTGCAGGCCAGGCTGCAGTTCCCTCGGGAAGCTGGGCCAAGCCAGCAGGCAGGGGCAGCAGGCGTGAGGCTCAGCGTGGCACTGCAGGTACCTGCAGGTACACACAGCTCTGGCACCCAGCAGGTACAGCCTGCTGAGCTCAGCTCCTGCCCCCTGCCCGGGCTGGGAGCACCAAACGTGGGGTGGAGCCACACAGCTCCCAGTCAGAGCTCCAGGGGCAGTGCTGGCTGTGCCATGGCCCTGTCCTGAGCCCGGGCTGCCCGGGCTGGCAGGAGGAAGGGCTGCATCCCTGCAAGGACAGCAGGGCAGGGCCTGGAGCCTGAAGATCCAGGTGAATTTTAGATGTCCCAGCCTTAAAGAAGTTCCAGGTCTCAAAAACCTTCATTTGGTGTATAGCTGGAGCCAGCAGAGGGGGTGAAATGCAGGGACAGTGTGGTGTCCATGGAAGAAGGAGCTGCCAGGCTTTGGTCCAGGTGCCTCTGGTTCAGTGACACATCTCAGACCCCAAAGGGAGGGGGTACCTGGGGCCACAGGTGACACAGACATGGATTAACAGAGGCAGGTGAGCTCTTGTAGGAGTGAGGGGTTGTCTCTTGCATCATTATCAATGGAAAAAATAGATGTTCTTGGGGCTAACACTGGGGTTTCCAGCATGAAGAAGGTACCCAGAGGAACCTCAACCTCTCAAATAATTCCTGTTCCAAGGGGGTCTGAGTGCTGTCCCTGTGAATAGATTCAAATGCTTTATCTTCTGGCACTGTTCATATAGTCCTGAGACTGACCATACAAAGTCCTGAGGAGGAGCCTGAAACCAGCAATGCTGATCTTGCTCCTTGTTCTCTTATGCCTCCAAAATGTCCTGCTCTTGGCATTATCCTAAGCACTAAATGTGACAGATATGTTCACAAACAGCTTCTGGATGATTTCTTAGTTAACTTCTTTCTTCAAAAATAGCAGTTTTCCAAATGGATTAGTTCTTCAGCATCCATTTAGGATTTTTTTAGACTCATCTTTAATGTGCCTTCAAAGACAGAGCTAGTTTCCCATTTTGATTGATCATTGGCCATCTTCGTTCACCATTTGATTGGAAGAGATGGGACATCACAATTATTTTAACTCTTTAGTAACGTGTGAGCTTCCTCCCAGCTGCCTCTGAAGGAGAATTTTGAAAAGTCTTTTAATCTGTGTGTTTATACACCAGTTTCCAAAGAAACACTTCTTTTAGCAAAATGCAAAATTGTAACGAGTTGGTAGCTTTAATAATTGCATTGAATACTGTGGAATTAGCTTAAAATAAGTTTTTCCTCCTTGAAATGAGATTATGTTTGTGCCTGGATCAAGCAACTCTGCACCAGTCTTGAACTTGTTAAAGATGGAAATCAGAATAACCACTGCAATATTGAAAAGGTAAAATGAGAACAGAATGGCAATTGGCCAATGTTTATGAATCAGAGAATACGATCATGAAATCATAAGAATAACCACCAAAAGGTAAATAAATTACCCAGCCTACTACTTATTTTCATGTGCAGCTTGACACAAAAGCTGAAGCCATGAATGATTTATACCTGTTTTAACAATAACACTCATTTTCCTGAAAGATGGTCAGCACTCAGGCTGCTGTGGGCACCGTGCCAGTCATTGAAAGGTTAATGTCTCAGCAGCAATACATTAAATTATGAATTATACCAGTCCCAAAATGGAAGGTTATTAGCTCGGTATGTTTAATTAGCCCGGCTCGAACTTTGCCATCTGCCAGCAGTGCCCATCACTAATGCAGGGCCACGTGGGAAAGGAGGGCTGGGAATGAGATGCCAGAAGCGGCAGAAATCGCCCTGGGCCAGCGCGGCTCTCACCTGCGGAGCTCCGCGGCCCCGGCACGGCCCGGGCTGGCCCGGGACAGTTCCCCGGCACGGCCAGGGCTGGCCCGGGACGGTCCCGGCACGGCCAGGGCTGGCCCGGGACAGTTCCCCGGCACGGCCCGGGCTGGCCCAGGACAGTTCCCCGGCACGGCCCGGGCTGGCCCGGGACAGTTCCCCGGCACGGCCAGGGCTGGCCCGGGACAGTTCCCCGGCACGGCCAGGGCTGGCCCAGGACGGTCCCGGCACGGCCAGGGCTGGCCCGGGACAGTTCCCCGGCACGGCCAGGGCTGGCCCGGGACAGTTCCCCGGCACAGCCGGAGCTGCCCCGGCCCTGGGCACCGTCCCCGAGAGCCGTGTCCCTGTCACAGCCGCCCCCTCCCGTGCCAGGAGCGGGCACACGGGACAGGGGGGCCAGGGCGAAGCTGAGCCCCAGGTGTGGCACGAACAGCGCCGGGCACTGCCCGGGGCCGGGCCGGGCCGTGCGGGGACAGCGGCGGCTCCGGGCCAGCCGCAGGGATGTGGGAAGCAACAGCCTGCCGTGGTTTTATTTGCACAGCGTCTCCTGCCAATAACTGCACAAGGCTACAATATTTAGCTTTTCAATAAATATTTAAATTTTGCTTCTTTGCTTATTTATTTTTTTAAAAGAACAAACAGTAAATTCTGTTGGTTTTTTTATTAGTTGAGATGATGTGATGCTTTGGAAACATGATGCACTAAGTATTGCAATAACTTGATTGCTTCCCATGACTTTGCGGGTGCTCTTGGGGAGCCTGTGTGCTAAAACTTGGGTTGGAATTGTGTCCTGGAAAACGTGGGGCAGGATCTGAACTTGTAAGAAGCCAAACAAAACCTTAATTTTAATTCTTATTTTTGTAGGTAGGATAACCTTGCCAAAGAGGAAAGGAATTTGAACAGACATGCAGCCTGTGCAGCTTCCACGAGCTGGACACTAAAATGAAGAGAGAGTTTATTCATTCCCATCTCAACACAACCCACCAGAATTAAAAGACATTTTAACCTACAAGGGAGATTGGGTCAAACACTTCCCAACCTGCCCACACAGAGAAGGCCATTCAATTCCTCTGGCTGCCAAGTCCCCACATTTCTGTGTTGGATGTGAAGAGTAAAGGGAGCCTGGCAGGAATCAGGAGGCATCCAAGGCAGCGTAAGAGTCAGCACCAGGTAGAGGCTTGATTCCTTTTTTCTAATATTCTTGCAGTATGCAGTATATACATTATTTCTTCTCCTCCCCTTGAACTTTTGTTGATTTCCTCTTCTTGAACTTTTGTTGATTTCCTCTTCTCCACATCAGTGGAGCCTCTGTAGTTGTACTTGTGGAGCAGGTGGCATGGTTGGCATATTGGAGCAGTGTGTATTAGAGTGAAACCTACAGACAGAAATAGAAACTAAATGGAAGATGAATTGATCAGAGGAAAGGCAGAGGATGGAGGGGATAAAGTAAAGGCAAGGAGAGAGACAAGTAATACCCTGCCTGTGTGCTATGGTAATTTATTATTTTTATATGGCGCCCGGGGTGTACAGTATCTGTTTTACTGAACAAATAGAAGAGTTCTCAGCCCTGAACAGCCAACATATTAATTTATTGTGTGACAGCCTGACAAAATGAGCAGCCAGGCCAGTGTGACGAGGAATAATTCAGTGCTTGTGGAGCATGAGTAACTTTACTATTGGTACCCTCACTCATGTATGGCATCCGATGGACGTCACTTTTGTTTGTGATGACTTACTGTACAAGAAAAATTTCCTTTTCAGGGGAAATCTCAGTGGGAAGGTGTCTTAGGGCATGGGACAGGGTTCTGTGTGGAGGAGCAAGGAGGTTGCCAGGTCAGTCCATTGGGAGGGGAGGGGTGAGGACCTGAGCCCCAGCCTGGCACAGAGGGAGCCCCACAAACCCGGCCCGGGGTGTGCGGGGACGTGCACAGGGGAGCCAGATGTGGGGAAAAGTGAAGGCAGGGACTCAGGAGGGAAAGCTGGAGTGTTTGCTGAGCTGTCTCAAGCTGCAGCTTCTGAGGAGCCATCCAGCTGGGACAGCAAGGAGATGACCTGAACCCACAGGCTCCAATGGGAGAGGTTCCAGTGCAAACCTGCCGTGACCGCGGCACCGGGGGAGCAATAGCTGAGCTGTTTTCCGACACAGTTATTGCCACTTAAATTGCAGTTTTATTCCAAAAGCAAATTCCAAAGTTTTATGTCCATAAAGGTTTAGACATAAACAAGAAAGAAGTCAGGAAAGTGGTATGTACTGTGTAAACAGTCTCACTTTATAATTAATGCTGGAGATCAGGGAGCAGGAATGGCTGTGCATGTGTGGTCATTCAGATTTACTGTTGCTCTGATTAAAACCTAGTTGGGCAATAATTTTATGCCCAGGTAGGGGCAGGAGGAAAGCAGGATGCCCCCAAGCAACCCATAAATAGTGTGGTGAAGACAAAGCGTTTATTACTTAGCTCCACAAAGGCTCTGTAAGTGCTCTCCCAGGGTACGTATACTCATACCCCAGATGCCAATTCTTCAAATTAGCATTATTTCTCAAAATCCTGTGTAAATAGAAGTCATTTAAATACTTGATTTCATCAGACAAATCCACCCATGGAAATGTCAGTCTGTTTTTCCCCCTTCTGTGGGATGAGCAGAGGTTTCACTGCCCGGGTTTTCATTTCTCTCTGAATACTTTCACTGATGGCAGAACCTGGCAGGGTCTGGGATCCATACAGGACTCAATCTGCAGGATTCCGCCCATCTCAGTGCCTCATGCTGCTGTAAAAGCAACTCTGGGGCATAAACTTTATCATTTATCACTGAAATGTGCTATTTTGAATCTTCTATCTAGCAGTTTAAATTACTATGCCAAAAGTGGTCTCATAGCCAAGACACACAGGGAATTACAGGGATTTGAGATTCTGTCAAAGTAGCAATGGGATGTTCCTTTTTTGTAATTAGAGAAGCCACCAGTGAGTTCAGCTCAGGCTTTGTTGATAGATTGTTGTTTTGTCATTGGGCATCCCGCCGCTAGTACCTTGTTCAAATTTTAGAAACTGTCACAATTATTTGAATCCATTTTTGTATGGGATTCCATGTAGAAACAGGTACTTCAGTTAACAGAGTAACAGTAAAACAGGGTGAGAAAGACCCATAAAACCATTTTTACATGACCAAACAATTTTCCTAGATATAACATATTAAAAGGTGAAAATTTCAGGATTTTCCAGGGCTAAAAACAAGTGCTGCATTTTAAAGATGCCTGTCTCTCCTCTTCAGGGCAATAAAGAGACACATTTAATACTGAATTTTGCAGGACATTGGACTTGAGCATCCTTAGGGTAGACAAATTGCCACTGAGCAGGAGGACTGTGCAAGGAAGTGCTGTGTTTGCTGGGGGGGATAAAGCACTTTTCTAGCAGTTAGTTACTTTTTTAATCATAATTGCTTGTACCTGCTGATGTTTTGAATTGTAAGAGTTAGTTCCAGAGAAACAGGGAAGGAAGAAAAGGGCAGGTGAGCTTGATCAGTGGGGTGCCATGAAAGGACGTGGTTTCATGGTGCTCTGGGAACACAGCAGGAGGAATTACACCAACATCCCGTCTGATGTGCTCTGCCCCATCAGAGTCAGTGTTGTACCCACTGTACAGGCTGGGAAAAGAGGGCAGAAAGTGCAGGGAGCGAGCTCTGGAGTGCATTTCTGGGCACTTCCAGCATACCCCGTGTCCCCTCTGAGCTGGCCCTTCATTGCAGACAGCGAGTCTGTGGCAGAGCTAGGAATAGAATCCAAGCCCTTGTTCCAACTCCCAGATCCTCAAGAGTATTTTTAGGCACTTAATACCATTAATTTTATACTCTTTTTGGCCAAGGATCTTAGAAACAAAATCATGCTTCCTCCTGAAATAATTTTTAAAATCGTGCTTGTATGCTCTTGGACAACTTTTTTTCAGGGATCGTGTACAGTTTAGCACTATTTAGGAACAAATGGGCTTAAAAATTAGTTTTGGGAAGAGTTCTGCATGGACTGTGCTTTTGTGCAACCTTGAAGCGTGAGAGTAAGGATGGGGAGGAGATGGTGCAGAGTCTTTGTGTTCTGCAGGGCAAGCAGTACCTCTCTGTGAGGGGCTTTGGCAGAGGGCACCTCATGTTGGTGTGTTCAAGCTGACTGAAAAGGTGGAGAAAAAGTTCTGCATCTCCAGATTTCTACACACTATCATATTTCTCATTGTACTAACTCAACAAAACCCCTTTAAACCCCGCTCCTGCATCCTATCTATTATTAATTAATTGATTTCCTATAAGCTCATTATTTAGTTTGCCTGAGTTCCTCACAGGGTGCTCAGCTGCAGACAGAGGAACTGCTCCTGTCACAAAGCACCAGCACATGGAAAAGGGCAGGCCAGGCAAAGGAGGGGTTGAGGCTGGACATTCAGGATGTGCTGGTCAAAGCTCTCAGGCCTGTGGTGGGATTCTTGGGTCTGCCCTGTGCAGGGCCTGTAGTTGCACTCAATATTCCCGGTAGGTTCCTTCCAGCTCAGGATACTCTGTGATTTAGTGATTAGGAAAAATTTCTTCACTGAAAGGGTTGTCCAGCCCTTGCACAGGCTGCCCAGGGCAGTGGTGGAGTCATCATCCCTGGAGGGGATTTAAAGCTGTGTGGATGTGGCACCTGGGGACACGGGGCAGTGGTGTCCTTGGCAGTGCTGGGGGAACTTTCCCAACCCAAATGACTGATTCCACTACAGGGTGCCGTGGTGCAGCCACTCATCAGGTGAGCAGATGAGCACAGTGTGTTTCCGTGGCTGCCCTGTCGCTGCTGCAGGAAGGGAAGGCCTCAGGAAGCGCTTCAGGGACTGCTCATAGGGGACACGAGCGTGGGGACAGGGAGGGAGCCTGTGCGGGAGAGCTTCGACTGCCCCAGGGCAGGCGTGGCAAGGAGGGCTCTCTGTGCTGCTGCTGCTGCTGCAGCGGGTGCTGCTCCAGGTGTGGAGAGGCTCCTCTCCTCTGCTCCATCCTCTCCCTCACTCGGTCCAGCTCGGGTGGTAAACGTGCTTATTGCAGCGCTAATGTCCTGCAAGTGGGATCCCACCTCCAGGTATATTAGAGTAATGAGTTCACACCTAACTAATGGAGACTTAATAGAGTTACTAATAGGCTGCCTTTTCCCCCCACGGTTTATGACCCCGCGGCCGGGGCTGTCAGGGAGGGAGAGGTGAGAGGCAGTGTCAGCCCCGGCTCGGCCCCCGGCCCGCGCCTGGCCCGGCAGCGTTTCCAGGGACATCGTCTCTCCACCTTTCTGCAAGGAAAAATAAACAGTTTGAGGCTCCTGTGTCTTTATTAAACATTTCCTTTAAGCTGCATACTTTGGCTCCCTGCCCAAATGCACCAAGAAAGCATCTACAGAGCAGCTCCGCCGCGGGCTGCCGGAGCGAGCGGCCCCCGGAGGGGTGAGCACCTGCGTCGCTGGCTGTGGCCCGCGGTGTCCCCAGGGCCTGCCGGGGAGGCCGATGTGACGGGCCGGGCCGGGCCAGCCCCGGGGCAGAGGGTGCCGGCGGCGAGCAGCGGCAGCAATGGTGGCCCCGGGCCAGCNCAGCGCCCGCACGGGCCGGGGATGCGATCCGGCCCAGGGACCCCGGCGCTGCCCAGGCAGGGACAGGGGCCAGAGCCGGGCGCTGGTGGCCGGCGCGGCTCAAGCAGCATCCCCGGCAGCCGAGCCCCACGGCTCAGGTACAGGCAGCTGCGCAGCGGCTAAGAATATCCTTAGTTTGCTGTTGCCTCATTCACCAGAAATGTGCCTTCTCTGCGACGCCTTCAGAGCAGCCCAGCAGTTAAATTAGTAACTACGATAAAAGCTAGCAGTGTTGTTTGGAGACAGGATTGCTAAATCCCTGTCATCCCGAGCAATGTGTGGATGGAGCCATCCTGGAGCTTGAGCCCTCAGTCCCCTCCGCCAGCATCCATCTCAGCAGAAAGGATGCACAGCTCCATGCAGGCTCTGCCTGGGAATGGGACTGGATCTGGATCTTTCTCAGGCAGGACAAGGTATTTTTTTCAGACATTGTCTGAAAATACTGTGCATCATCTGTATGTCTGTCCTGTCCAGAGAGGCAGAGAGGAACTGCAAGATAAGGAGCTGAGGAAAACCCCGAGAGCCACTGCTGATGGCCAGGTGCCTGCTTCTCCCTGCTCAGCACTCTGCTTTCCCTCCAGAAAACAAAGCTGCCGTCATACGAGTGCCCATAAAACACGAGGCATCCTGAGTGCAGAGATTAGTGGTAATTTTACAAGGACTCAAATAACGTCGGTCTGCAGGGTGCAGCACTGCCTTGAAAGGGAACAGCAGGCATTTCCCCTGGAAGCAAGTTTCCTCTTTAGAGCAGTTTACGGCTGAGGTGCAGTGTCACATTGTGGCACAAATACACTGTCAGCCTTTGGTTTGGAAGGTGGACATTTGATACCTCTTTCTGATGCCAAAATGTGCTGCCCAGACCCAACTCCCAGCACGGTTATTTTTTGAAGCATTATGTAATTGGATTGCATGGTCAGTAGTGCTTCCTTAACAAGCCTTTCAGCAAACCCTGTGCGTGCTGCAGCCAATCCTCAACCCTTACATACACGCTTACTCACGCAGGCTCAGTCTGGAGTAAACTCGCTGCTAAATACAGTTAGAAAGCAGACGAAACCAGGCTGGGAATAGATCATCAGCTTCCCCGTGCTACGTGAGCCGTGGTGTGGCCAAGCCCTGGGTGCTGCTGGTGTGAAAATGGGGTCACACTGACGTATCCCAGCTGAGGGGTCACCGCTGCCTCCTCTGCTGTGCCTCTCCCTAACGGGGTGAAAAAATCTGCTTTTTGGAGCACGGAGAGGCAGCTGGAGCCAGTGTCCCTGTCTGCTGTCACCCTGCCATGACTGCCCTGAGCTCTGGGGACCGGCTTTGGGAAACCTCTCTGAAGGCGCTCAGGCCCGGGGCCACAGGGCCTTTGTCCCGGGTTTTGGTGGGAGCTGAAGGGCTGGATTAGGAACCAGGGGCTCTGCAGAGCTCCCCGAGCCTGTCCAGGCACCGTTCCCCAGCACGGCCGGGGGGGCCTGGCTGGCTCAGCCCTTCCCCGAGTTTCCAGGAGCGTCCGTCCCTCTCCTCCGGCCGCTGTCAGCCCACGGGTTATGGCTCTGCTGACTCACGGCTTCCTGTTTGTGATTGCTGACTGGTGGCAGCAATTGCAGAAGCAATAAGAGATATTAAAAAGCGTGAACTTCCACTGGGACCAGGAGATACAATTAGGGCTGTGCCAAGAAATACACTGCAGCGAGCTGCGGAGCCCTGCAGCCCCCCGTTCCCTTGCTGCAGGAAGTGGGAAAATGAACAGCACTGGCCTTTTATCATCTCTGAACCCAAATAAAAATTGCATTTGACTTCTGAAGCTCACTCTGGCTCTTTTCCATGCTCCTCCTCAAAGCCTTTGATCCAGCCTTCCTGTCTGGGTCTCCTCTACCTGCTGCTGCTGCTGAAATGTAGGGATCTGTGTTCTGTGCTTTCACCTGACTGATTCCCCACCAAAAGCCTGCATGAGGCTGTGTAAAGAGGCTGCTTTAGAAGGCATGCACAATGTATTATTTCCATTCTTTTTTTATGGGAAATATCTCTGGGGAGAGGCATGAAAGTATATGGAGAAGGTGCTCTTTGATCAGTAAGGTCTAAATGCAGCATCCAAACTACATGTCTGTTTCTTCATATTATGCTGAAATTCATCTTAAAGTGCTACTCCTGGGTGAGCATTTTCCTGTTTCTTCTTCCTTGGCTTGAGCATTTGGAAGCATCGCCACCAGTTTCGTCTCCAGCCCTGGTGGGGATTGTCCCCAAAATGATTTTGCCATCCTATTGTTACTGTTTGTATCAGTCTTTCAGTGTGTGTTTTAATTCCATTTTTAGCCTGATTGTCAGAATGTACGTTCTGGTTATTCAGCTGAGGACAGGAGGTGGAGGATGGTGTTTTATGAACTGTGTGTCACTGGAGGACAGCACATATGCTGAGGCTGGTCTTTGATGGATTGAAGCTACAGTAGTTTGCAGCTAAGAAAAAAACCACTTCACTTTTGTACAGGCTTTAAACTGATTTTTAATTTTTTTTTAACCCTGTGACAGACATAGGGCCGAGAACTGGTACAGAGAACAGACATTAGGGGAGGAAAAAAATCCACCCCAAAACCTCAGTTATTTCAACACATTCCAAAAGTGGATTGACAGTGGATGAAGAGGAGGAGGAGGCAGTAGTGAACACACAACACAGTTCAAGCTGGCAAGGAGCCCTTTCTTGAAGAATGTAAGTTTAACCTTTAGCATTCAAGTGTCTGGGCTTAAGTGTCATTATGAGCAATACTTTCCTCCAGCACAGCCTCTCCTGCTTGGAGGAGGGTACTGTGCAACCTCATCCATTTTCCCCTTTCCCGTGTGTAAAAATGTGTGTTTCTGGTTGCATTTGCTCTGCCGAGGCCCTTCTGGTGGCAGAGCCTGTGGGCACAGTGCAGGTGGCCCTGGATGGGTCCAGGTGATGGTCTGCCTGGCCAAGGGGCTGTGGACACTCTGCCATGGCTCTGGACTGACAGAGTAAGTGCTTTGGGGTTTACTGGTTGAATTTAGGTTAAAGGTTTTGTGCCTTGAACTCACAAGTGGAGCTGGCTGGGGCAGGAGCCCCCCAGGGCACTGCCTGCAGCCAGCCTGTGCCCAGGCCTTGGGCTGCCCAGCCCAGGCACAGCACACCGGGTACCTCAGGTTGTTGTGGCCACAGCAGGAGGAAAAGGGAGCTGCTGGCAAATTGCTTTTGGGAGAACCAAACTCAAACGAGGAGCGGGAAGGGATGGATCTGGTGTTGCCATTGTCGTCATCACCCCCTCCAGTGCCAACCTCACCTTTTGATGGAGACACAGAGAAAAAAATTAGAGAGACAGCAGCAGATGAACATCAGACCTGGCTGTGGACAGGCTGCATGTGCCCCCTCCCCCCCAGCCCCAAATCATCTCCAGCTGTAAAACACTTCAGGGCTGACAGAAACCACACGCAGCCCAGCCATAACCCAATCTGCAAAGCTGCATTCCAATAAAAATGCAGCACGGACCTAGAAGAAACACTGTCCAGGATTGCCGCGGCAGGATGGGCGCTGGGTTGGGAGTGGCCCCCCGAGGCTGGGGGAGCCGGGGGCTCAGCGAGGCCCCCCCAGCCCCGCCGCTGCTCCCCGGGGCTGGCTCGGCACAGCGCGGCCCTCCCGGGGCACAGACGGGAGCCGTGTCGGGGGCTGGGGATGGCTGCGGGGCCGCGGTGCTGCACACACAGCCCGGGCCCCCAATTTCAATCTGCGCCGCTCACGTCGCCGCAAATGTCAGATGTGCTTATGTTAAATACAGGTAATAGCGAGGCGTGCGGCTCTGAGCGCGATTCCTGCAGATATCTTGTCTGATGAATTTTGCATCTCGTGTTTGTGATTTTTCCGTGCAAAGAAGTACAGGTTTTAGAGGAATAAGAGCAGATATTTACAAAGAGATAACGATGAACTGTTTGATTAACTGCAGCAAAGATGCTATGTCAGATCCGATTTCTCACTGCTTACAAGGCAGGGGTGGAGGACGTGGTTACTATATAGTAAGTGCAGCTGGTGCTGGTGCTTAACTTGGTGAATAATTCAATGCAGACTTTCCTGCAAATCTCCAGCTTAATTCTGAAATAAGGCAGAGGGAAAGCAGGCTGGGGGACTATTTTCCAAGGAGCCTTTGGTACCTGGCTGGCACAGAGGTGAGAAGGTTGGGTTGCATGGCTGTCACTGCTCCTGGCCCGAGCGGGCGGGGAGCACAGGAGGTGCCAGCCCTGGGCCGGGGTGACAGAGCCAGACCACCCCCACACAAGCCAAGGGCTCTTGGTCTCCCTGCTAACACACTCTGAATTCTGTGGAAACCACCCTGTAGTCCAGAATTCTTCTCAATGCTGAAAATATGTTTTTTCCCTAATTCTGGGGGAACTGTAATTTTATTTTGTAACTTATCTCCCTTTTTTTCCCTTTAAGATGGTTCCCAAACATTTATGGTGGGATTTTTCATTTAAGATAGTTTTCTAGGGAAATTACAGTGACAGTGATTTAATTGTTTAATTAAAATCTGACATTGATGACAACATAAATACAATAGGCACGAGGTGATACACGCATTAAATAAGTGCAATTGTGGAATACATCCATAGAGTACTCTGAGCACATGGAGCCGCTCACAAAGAAATGATGTTCAATATTTATCAGGTTAGTGACTCCTAATTAAATGCCAAGACTTTTTTCTTCATTTCTCTCAAAAAGCCAAGAAACATATAGATGTATTCCAAGTGTTTATTTCCATGGTAAACACATCCACTTGTGTTACGGCCTGCAAGACAAGCAAATGCATGTTACAAACCTGCTGTCTGACTGAGGGGTGTTTACTCAGCCTGACTGCAGCAGCCTTGCCAGGTTTGGGGACAGCTGGAATAGCCCACAGAGGTCCTGTCGCTCCCACTGCCTAGGGCATGATGTCTTTTAATAATCAGGCAAAACCTCAGAAATACATTGGAGACAAAAGAAAAATGTTCCTTTGAACATTCTCCCCCCCAGCCCAAACATCCCCAAATCCTACAGCATTTCTTCTGGAGCAATAGTCTCTCCCCTCCAGCATCTCCATGTCTCAGGAAAAAGGGCAGCAGCCCCCCCAGTAACTGAGGCAAACATGACTCCTGAAGAAATCCCTGCTATCTGGCTGAAATTGCTCAGCAGTGAGGCTCTCCAGCCGTGCTGCATTTTTGCATCCCAACAATGACTGTGCTGCTGCTGGAATATCCCTTTCCATGCTTCTTGCTGGGCGTCTCTAAATGGTATCAACTCACTTCTGTGGCTCAGCAAGCCCTGTGCAATCCATCGCTGCCGACTGCCTGCCCTCTCCCCCTTCCAAACCCAGAACAAATGCATCTGCTCCAGCTCCACTCCCCTCAAGCTTCCCCCCTTCTCCTGCTCAACTCCACACAAGCAAACTTTCCAAAGCAAAAGCTGGCTTACCTGACCAATGCTCTGGGCATACAGTCATACAAACTGATCGAGGCAGACATCCTAACTCCAGCACAGGGATTTGATTGCAAATTTCCATTGCAAAGAAGCAGAGGGAACTGGAAATCTGACAAATGCCTTCAAATTGACCTGTGTTTCCACAATGCACGCAGTGTTTAAAATGAATGGCAGACTTTATCATTTGGAGCTCCTTCAAGGACTCTGGCCTTCCATGCTTTGTTCTGATTCTTCAGACACATTTCCAAGAAGCACACAGCTATGGAAGTGGGTGATATTATGGAGACTTTTTCTATGCTGGGTATCCCCCTCTCCCAATAATATTTTCTAAAGCCTGAATTTTAAAAAAATAGCCTGGAACTTTTTTTTTAGCTCTCCCCATCCATCGGCCCCTTGTGCCCCGTCAGCCTCCGGCACCGCCGAGCCTTGGCCCAGTCCCCCCGTGCTGGCCGTGAGCAACGGGACATGATAACCCTAACCCTAAAAATTCAGCCCAGTCCCGTGCTGTCACCACAGCCCTGTGCAAATCTGGCCCATCCCTGCCTCCTGAGCGCCTGGCAGCCAGGTCATGTCTCCAGGGGACGACCTGATCTCCCTGCAGAACCCAGGGAACTGGAGCTGCTCACCCCCATTTTACATGTTATAGATAACAACCATTCTTGCTGAGAGCCCTGTCCAGAAAGCCATATTGTCTGCCTTGGAAAAACATTTTGCTTCAAAGTTGTTTATTTGTATACATTTCTACAAATAGTAACTTCCCTTTAAAGAGTCGCTATTCATTCTATCTGTTCAAAATAACGTAGAAATTAAATGATACAATTCTTCGCACAAAAACATCAGATATGCCATGAGACAAAAAAATGGGTTAATCTAATAATTCAGCTGTGTCTTTAGCAAGTTTCCTATGGGAAAAATCAGTCTTATTTTCCCTGCAGATCTGATACTAAGAGCTTCTTTCTGCTAAGCACATTAAAAGCCATTTGAACCCAAAATCCCATCTATATGTATGCAGAGATACACATATAGAAACAAGAGGAACGCGCACAAATGCAGATGAGGCTGTATCAAAATTTCTAATTAAAGTAAGGGAAGCCCCTTTTTTTATATTTTAGCAGCCAGATTGTCTTTTTGCCTAGAACAAAGAAATCTTATGGGAAGTAAATTTCTTAGAGGAGACATACGTGCACATACATGTAATCATACCTAACGATTTCTGTACGAATTATCCCTTAATTCCTTGGCTGCGTTTCGCTGTTTGCGTAGTGGTTTATCCGCTGGTCCTGCAGCCTTCACTTGTTCCTTCCCTTCTTTTCACACACAGCCTCCCCTCATCACCTCTTTTTGCAACCTGGAAAACTGGGAACTCTCTCATTCCCCAGCCCCCAGACGTCTGCGTCCAGGACGAGGGGCAAACCTCTGCCCTCTGCTCATCTGCCGTTTCCCTTCCCAGCCTGAGCTCCTGCCTTGCCAGGAGGGGAGGGAAAGATGTCCTAGGACTTGACCCCAGGGCAGAGCCTGCTCGGGCTGGAGCAGCTCCCGGGAGGGTGGGGGGGCCGCAGGGCGCACGCCCCTCTCCCCGCTTAACCCCTGCGCTCCTCTGACCTGGCGGCCGCTGCCCTCCTCCCTCGCGGGGCACTCGGGCTCGTCCCGGCAGCGTCACCGAGAAGAAAGACGGAGCACCGAGGGGCTGTCGCAGGAGGGCTCCGCGCAGCACGGCCAGAGGAGCAGCGGGATCTCCGAGCGGGGGATGTTTGGTTTGTGTTAACTACCCAGACAGATGCACTTCGGCATGTTTGCCTTTATGGGATCCATATGTTGTCATGGGAAATTAGAGGACAGCGGCACACAGCTCGAATTCACGATGCAAGCGCAGAGACAACATCCATGGCTCCAGCCCGCGCCCGCACACGTCCCTGTGGAGGTGCCTATTTCTGGAGCATCCACAGACACTCCTTTGCTCCCCAACTTCCCCACACATTTCCTTTCGCTTTGCTCTGCAAAAAGTGTGGCCACAGGCAGCACCCGCAGCCTGGGCCAGCAGATCCACAGCCTCGAGGGAAAAGAGGCACTTTTCTAAGTTATCCCAAGTGCTAAAGACAAGGGTTACTTTATTCTCGCCTCAACTTCTTCCTCAACCCACGTTTGGTTCGCGTTCAGCAACAACAACAGCTACAAATTACACGCACCTTCCCAGGCAGCGCACCAAGCAGCCCCGAAAAATTCTGATTCCCACAGGGCTCCATGGTTTGGGGCTTGGTTTTGTTCTTTGTTTTTGTTTTTTTGGGATTTTTTTCCTTGGAGTTGTTTTTTTAGGGTTCAGGATTTTTTGGGGTTTGGTTTGGTTTTTTTGTTTTTTTTTTTTTTGAAAGGTGAGTACATTAACAATTATTCTTCCATAAAACCAGACAGACATGTATCAAGCAGGGACCGACAGATTTTTAAGGGCAGCTTTTAAATGCAAACTAGTCCCCTCTAGAGTCAATCCAACCACCAGGACTCACATACAGCACGTCTGGGTCACTGGGCACACCAGGGCTGCAGGTACAACATCCACAGAACCGTGGCACCTATCGAACCCTGACTCTTTAAAGCTGCGACTTTCTCCCAAACGCAAGACACTTCCAGCAATGCAACAACAGTACAGTCAAATTCCTAATCACCCGTCCTCATCCTTCACCCCCATCCCACTTAAAGGGACTTTTCAAAATTCCAAATGTCAACCCCCACGTTAAGAAATAGGGAAAGCTCAAGACATTTCATTATAATAGGTACTAACAAACATGCAGTTTATTACCTTGCAGTATAAAATACATCTACATTAAGGTTCTCCCAAATGGAAAAACTGACCGCAACTGCATTCCTTGTTCAGAGCTATGAAACAAACCAGGAAGATAATTATTTGGGTTATTATAAAATTTTAAAAAAATAGAAAAAAAAAGGTTAAAAAATAAGGCAAAAAAAAAAAAAGCAAAAAGAAGAGCTTCTTTAGATTTTCAAGACATGATTTAATTTAGATGCATTTCTGCTAATAATAAAAATAGCCTCTTATAGAAAGATGAAAAAAAAACATATTCCTCAAGCCTGGATAAAGGTTCTTTACTGGCTCACCTCCTCCTAAATTCAAATCCCACGTTCCCAGCAATCATCTACATTTCTCGCTAGGGCTGGAATGGGGAGGGAGAAGCTCCTGGAAATAAAAATTTTAAATAATAATCGGACATGGACCCGAGCAGAAAGTGAAAAACGTTGCCGTTAGGCTAGAGAAATATTTATTTAATCAAAGCAGAGGTTCTGGTGGGACTGGAGGAATGTTGCATCCTCTCCTGAAAAAAAAAAAAAGGAAAGAAAGAAAAAAATAAAAAGAAAAAAAGGGGGAAAAAGAGGAGGGGGGTGGGGGGAAGAAAAGAGAAAGCAAGAAAGAAAAAAGGCAGAGGCACAGCCGCCTCCTGGAGTTCCCCATTGTCCGGGGCTATAGAGAGCCCCAGAATGGCATTAAACTCACAAAAGGCACATTGTGCGGGGGACAAAAAAAGCCCCTTCTTCTACAATAACTTTTAGCTTCTTATTTTTAGAAAATGACAAAGCTGTTGCCAGCGATGGCTGGTGAAACCTGTAGCCCGGCTCCCAGCGCGGCTGGCCGCGGCCGCATTGATCCGCCGGCCCGCTCGGAGCGGCGGCCGCCAAGTTTGAACGGGGCCGGGCCGCGC
>VZTZ01010973.1:133068-164573 GCA_013400955.1 Drymodes brunneopygia | reverse complement strand
GGGAGCACACCTGTGCAGGGAGCACACCTGTGCAGAGCACACCTGTGCACGGGCCATGGCTGGGGAGCACACCTGTGTGCAGAGCACACCTGTGCAGGGAGCACACCTGTGCAGGGGCCATGGCTGGGGAGCACACCTGTGCAGGGAGCACACCTGTGCAGAGCACACCTGTGCACGGGCCATGGCTGGGGAGCACACCTGTGCAGGGAGCACACCTGTGCAGAGCACACCTGTGCAGGGGCCATGGCTGGGGAGCACACCTGGCAGCAGAGCTGCAGCCCCTCTGGCCGGGCCGCTGGGGTTGGCTGTGTCTGATCCCAAAGCCAGGGGTCAGGGCTGGAAACTCAGAGCATTTCAGGGCTTCTCCATTCACAGGCATCACCAGGGGTTCCGTGGGGGTAGGGGCTGCCAGTGCAAGGTCTTGTGGATGTTCCTGCCCTCCGTGGAGGGACACGGGGCCAGGCAGAGCTGTGGTGGCTGCAACTGGTGCGAGCCCCTGGACAGGCACTGGGGACACAGCACAGGCTGCAGTGTGGAACAATGGGGGGACAAGCATGGCCCTCGTCCTGAGGGGCTGGGGCTGTGGGGGCTGTGTGACATAGCAAAGCAGTTTGTCCTCAGCAGCTCTTTGATTAGTTTTGGAGTTGGATCAACAATGGTGCACTGAAAATGCAAACCAGATGCAAATGTAGTTGTTTATGCAGCAGCATAGGCTGGGAACAGCGTTTAACAAGAAAGATTGGGGGTTTGGAGCAAAGGGGTGAGGTGCACAATGGCAGAATCGTGAGATGTGTGATGTTTTGAAACAAAACCTGGAACTTGTGTGATGTCCTGCTCAAGAGGAGAGGATCCTGCAGAACCTGAGAAGAAGCTCCGTGTCCTGGGAGCTGTGAGTTCCCTGTCATGTGTGAGCTAAGCAAGTGCTTCAGTTTGCTGTGTAGAGAGAAACGTGACTGAAGCCAGTTTACCTCTGCTGCAAAATATTCTTAGTGCTGAGAATCTCCTGAAGGAATAAGCACTCTTGTCCCCAGCTGCTCACAGAAAGCCTTCTGGCCCTCCTTGGGATCACTCCACTCCCAGTGGCAGTGGGCTGAAGATTAGATAACTATTTTTGTGTGTAGTGCAGTAGCTGGCTCAAAGGGATCAGCAAACTTGGAATAGTTCATAACAAAATGCCTTCTGAAAAGCTGCCTGACTTGTGTTCCTCCCTTTGGCTCCGTTTTAGCTGGTGTGAAGAGCAGAGGGAAAACGTGGATTATGTGGAAAGTTCACCTTTTCAAGGAGCCCCTTTCTCTCAGTTTCATGCCAAGTGCTGGAGCCTTGCAGCTTTCAGCCCAGTTTTGTTCAGCATTTCCTTTGGTTCCTGCTGCTTGAAAAGCTGTTTATGCTAATGGTGCCGGGAGGACCATCCTGTCCTTCTGAGGTCCCTGATGGAGCTTTTCTTTCAGTAGGCCACTGTGTGCCACGTCGTCCCCTCTGAAGGGACCTTGGACCCTCCAGGATCCGTGGGCGAGAATCCGTCAGAGGGGAAAGATCGTGGTGTTCATAGGGGCTTCCACAGAGGCAAAAATTCTTCACTGGAAGGGTGGTCAGGCACTGGCACAGACTGCCCAGGGCAGTGGTAGAGTCACCATCCCAGGGTGGGATTTAAAAGCTGTGTGGATGTGGTATTTGGGGACATGGGTCAGTGGTGACCTTGGCAGTGCTGGGTTAACAGTTAGACTTGATGATCTTAAGGGTCTTTTCCAACCCAAATGATTCTTCAATTCTTTGAATTCTTGGCTTTGTCAGGATAACCAGTCAGTTTGTGAGGACTTGCAGCCCCAAGACTCTTTGGAGCCCATGGGTCAATGCTGTTTGGATGCTTCTTCCACCAGCAGACAGGGCTGGCTTGTTAGTTCTGCTCCCACTGCAGAGGTGTTGGACGTGGCCCTGTGTCCAGATGGAAACAGTCTGGCACAGAGCAGAATGCTGGAAGGAGTCAGAACTGAGCTTGGGCTTTTGGTTGGTAAAGCCTCACTGCAAAAGAGGAAGAGAGATGTAAGGTGTTCAGGATTTGGCAAGACTGGTATCTTGCTCAGCAGACCACGTTTGCCAGTGAGACAACTCCACTGTGATCAGGGTGTGTGCCAAAACACAGCTTGGTCTCACTTGGAGAGGTGCAAAATATGACTTGCCATGTGAAAGGGAAAAATTAGTTTGTAATTGCTTCATTAAAATGTTGAACTTGGCAAATAAATATCAGTATTTTCAGGGTGATTTTTTTTTGGTTAGGAATTTCATAAGAGGAATCCCAAGGCACTAGGTTGTAAAATGCTGTTGGAAAACCCCAACTAGAAATCAGTCTTCATGTTGAGCATCCATGTTCCCTGTTATGCTCAGGTTTTGGCACATAAGTACCATTTTATCCTAATATCTCAGGGCTTGTTGCAGAGTTCTCAGCACTTCCCTTCAGCTGGCAGGTATCTTGCTGCTTTCTGGCACCTTAATGAATGTGAGAGAGCTGGGATCTGTGTCCTCTGGTTGGCTTAGAAGACACAAGCATGGAGCTGGGAATTGAAACTCTTGGTATTGCCACTTGAATCTTCAGCCAGCGTTGCTGAGGAAATTTGAAAAGATCTTTCTATTTTAGGAAGTAACTCTTCACATATTTGTGTGACAGCAGCTGCTGTAGAAATCACATCAAGTGACAACATGCTCCTGCCACCTTGTTTTACCCTCTTCTGTGACCGTCCTGCTTGCCAAGCGAGGCGGCGTGTGCTCACCTAATTGCAGGCAGTATCACAATTCATATGCATAAAGGAGCAAAATTAAAGTTGCTTTGGCAACATACATTTTGTTCTTCCTTAATTTTTGAATTCTTGATCCTAGGCAATTATTTTTATCATGTCTTTCCATTTGCAATTTCCTAAGTGTTACCCGAGTGCTGTGTAGCACGCCAGGTGCAGGGAGGCAGCACAGAAAGCTCTGATGCTCCAGATTCGTTGTGTCACCTCTCCAGAGGGTCACAGTGCCTGCCTTGCAGCCCCTGCCTGGGCTCCTGCTCTCCTGAGTTTTGAGCATAGCTGTTCCCAGGGATCTCCAGGGTCCCTTCCCAAGCTATTCCGTGTTTCTATGACCATGAAGTTGAGTTGGCTGCTCGCTCACCTTTGGTACGTCCATCCCTTGTTTTCAGGCTGGAGCAAGTGTCAAGTGCCACTGCTGAGACAGGAGCTTCTTGGCCAGCCTGGACACCACAGTCGTGGGGTGTTGTCCTTCTGGGGGTGTCTGAGCACACTGTTAGTCCTGTGCTGTCCTTGTCATCCCACCTGTGTCCTTTTTGGCTTTCCTGGGCCACTGGCACCCTGGAGCTGACTGAGGGCCTGAGTGCTTTTCTGTGCCATGCAGCTGGGCAGAGGGAGGGCAGCCTGCAGGGGCAGGGCCAGGTAGTGGCTGTGGGTGTAATGCATCTGCTCGTATCTTCTCCCTGTCCTCAGCGCCCTTTTTTTCCATGGTGCCATGTGGGTCATTAGCTGAGGGAACAGTTTCTCACTGTCGCTTTCTCCTTTTGTTTTCCTCCTTCCTCATTGCTTCTAGTCTTGGTTTACTGCCAAACAGCCTCTTGTGAAAGGGCCGCCTAATTAACCCTGTGCTAATTAACAATTTAAAATTACACAGCACGGCTGTTCATATTTAATTCTCGGGAAGCCTGGGCAACAACAGGAGCCCCCTCCTCCCTCCTGCTCCATCCCTGCTGCCGGCAGCCCCGGGGGAGGGAGCAGCCTGGTGCTGCAGGCTGGGGGTGCCCAGGAGCCACAGCTTGCCAGGGGCTGCAGGGTGTTGCTTTAGGACCAGCCACTCCTTGGTGGAATGTTGCTGGAAGGTGGAATGTCTGTCCCTGTGAGGATGGGGCGGGGGGCTGGCAGGAGATGACAGGGGGACGCAGGGACTGACCCCACACGTGTCCTGCACGGCGTGGCTGCCAGCTGCCAGGCCTGCTTGGCAGGAACGTGGCACAAGTGTGGGGCACACGGTGTTGGGCTGTCACCTGCACCTGCCACCCAGGCACAGCTCTGCCTGTGCCGCCCTGGCCGGTCCCACGTTGGCTCCAAGGGACTGTGAGATGCAGTGGTGCCGTGAGGAAGGGCCATGGGCCAGAGGCAAGGTGGGCATGGCAATGGTGGGACGTGAGGCTGCAGGAGGGACCAGGAGAGCCCTTCTTTGCCACTGGGGCGGTGTGAGAGCACAGAGTCTGGCACTCAGGCTGTTCTCTCTGTAACTGGAGTTCATTGATTTTACGGGAAACCATGTTTACAGACAGAGTGCTGATCGACCTGACGAGTTGACTTCTGCCTCCTTAAGTAAGAACTACCTTTTCTTATTGACTGGCTGATAAACAGAGCAGAGAGGGCGGCAGGGGAGCGAATGGGAGGTGTGGAGCACAGCACTGTCTGTCTGTCCATCTGAGCTTTCACACACTCTGTCTGTCCCCACACAGGTAGCCGAGGCACTGTCCGGGGTGGTGGAAATTGAAGGGCCCAAAAGTAGACTAATTAACTGCATTGTGCTCCTGCTTAGAACCCAGTTTGCTTTAGCAAGGAAATTGCTGTTTTCAGTTTAAAGGGATGATTCCTGCAGCTTTTGTATGAATAGAAACAAATATTTTCATGCCTTGTGCTCCCTTCAGGAAATTCTCTGATGGTGTCTGAACCATCAGAAGAGCTTGGGCTTGTGCAGGGGCTCAGCCTGTGTCTGGGGCTTGGGCTGGCCATTTTGGCTCTGGGTTTTTCCACAGGCCCTGTAAGGGCTCCTCTGTGTTGAGGAAAGGGAGAGGAGAGAAGATCCCTTTGGCATAGCACATCTTGAGCTGGTTAACTTGGAGTGAGTGGGGAGAGCTGTTAAAGCCAGCCAAGGCAGAAAAGCCCACCAATTAATTGGAGCGTGCGGGTCTGCCTGGCCGGGCCAGGCCAGGAGAGAGATTGGCTTTCCTGTCAATAAACAAGTCCCCAGTGCAGCATCAAAGCTGCAGTCCTTTATCAATCGCGGCCTCCTCTTCCCGCATGTTCCTGTAACTTACCAAGCATTTATTACATTGATTTTCCAATCAGGCTGTTAACCCTCCCGCCCCTCCAGCCCTGCTAACCCTTCCGGCCTGGCTGTCAGTCAGGCATCTCCTGCCAGTCAGGAGCTCTTGGTGGCAGAACTGCTGTGACCCTGCCTGTGTCTCACCTGCCTGTGTCTCACCTGCCTGTGTCTCACCTGGCTGTGTGTCCCAGGGCTGCCAGTGCTGGCCCCCACAATGCTCCACATCTGAAAGAACTGGTAGGGTGTTGTCATTCAACGTTACACTTTGAAGTCTGCGTAGATATTCCTAAAACTTCACTTGGCAAAAGTATGAGGCTTGTGGAGTTTCTTTCTCCTTATTTCCCCCATATTAATCTGTTTTGGTTTAATTTGGATTGCAGTTGCCAGTGCAGAAGTGGCAGTGGAAAGGGGGAGAGTAGGCATGTTGTGGGAAGGTGAATGTGCATCCTCAACACAGAAGGGTCTGGGATCAGTTTAAGGAAAACACACAGCTAAAGGACAAGGAAGGGAGCTGGTGCAGCAGGAGCCTTTACATGGCTGGAGCATATTTTGGGCTAGGGAAACAGAACTGTCTGACTAAGAACCCAGAGCCTTTTGGCAGCAGGATTCTGCTCTTCCTTCTTGTTCCACTCAGTGGAATTACCAGATTACTGCTACTGCAGAGCAAATCCCTGTTTATTCCCAGTGCAGCTGCAGAGGCAGCTGTGTATGGCATAGAGTCCAGGGAAGGTGAGACTGGAGGTGCTGTAGGGTAATGCTTTGTGTGAACACTTTGGGTGATGTCCCCATGGCACCTGTGTGTCCTTCTGCAGGCATCCTGGCACATGGGCTTTGAGAGTATGACTGCCTTCAGTGGTAGTTGTAAATGCTTTTTCCTTGAGCTTCACCAGAAGTCAATGTAAAGGGAAAGTACAAACACATTACAGAAATCAGCAGAAGTGTGGATGGCTTTGTGTAGTAAAGGAAAATAAACCGGGAGATAGTGAAACCAGAAAAAAACCACTGAATGTCACTCTGTTTTCTTTTGCTTGAACTAATTCAGGTGGTTCACACAGTGCTGCTGTGGCACGTCACTGGCTTTGCAACTGCTCATGTCTTCTCTGGCAGGTTTCCAGTTCTCTTCACACTCTCTATGAGCTGAAGAGGGCTCCATTAGGATTGCAGGAGTCTTTTAGGATTGCAGTGTTGAAGTTGTTGGCCAGATGCAGCAAAGAGGATGACGATGACAGGGGGCCCTGGATGTTGGCCATGGCCAGTAGCCCAGGCCCGCTGATTGCCTGGCAGTCGGTGGGAATCCTCCAGTCACGTTGATTTGGTGGAAGGGAAGCAGTGGGAAGGGTGTCCTCCTCTTCCAGGAGCTGCACCCACCATTTGTCTCCAGGGGCGAGAGGAAGCAGTCCATGCGCAGAGGCTGTGCAGGATCTCTGGGAGGTTCCTGGAGCGTGGTGGGCTGACTGCTTTCCAATCCCCAGGATGCACCCTTGTCAGATCTGGAATTTCCTGTTTGGTTTCTCTCCTGACATCCCTCTGTTTAAACTCTGTCCAGAGCAGAGCAGTTACGTCTCCTGTGCGTACTGAACACTGTTACTCCAAAATCGTTGTGGGTTGCTCTGGCTCACGTGGTGTCCCATTGAGGTACATGTGCTGGGTCTGTGCTTCCCAAGCCATTAGCAGGAGGGTAACACCCAGAGAAACAGCATCTGCCTTAGGGGGAGCCAGAGAATAAGAGTTTTACCAAGTTGTAAAGCCACAGAACTGTTTTGTTGTCATATCTGGTTTCTGTCACCAGCTTTCCCATGATGTTTTTGTTTGTTTTCTGAAGACCCAAAGCCTTGGGGGTGATAGTGCAAGTGCTACAATCCTCCTGCTGGCTCCCTGTAGGAAAGACGTTAAGGAGGTTTTTGCCACCTTCCAGGACCCTTCAGTTTGCCTCTTGTGTTGCTGCTGCCAACGTGTTCCATTGCTCATTCCCAGCAGTGCATTCCCCAACGCTGGGCTGCCTGTCTTGGTGCACCAGCCCCAGCTTTGGTCCTGAGAAGCAGGGTCAGCAGCCCTTGTGGTGGTGGGGTCTTTACAGGAACAGCCTGACTCACCTGCCTCTCTCCTTGTCTCCCCCTCCGCAGGTCGGAGCCGTACCGGGTGCAATGAGCGCTCCGTGCCGGCCCTGCCATGGAAGGCTGTGACTCGCCCGTCATCCCCGGGAAGGACAATGGGTGCGGCATTCCTCAGCACCAGCAATGGACTGATCTCAACAGCGCCCACCTCCCTGACCCGGCCGGCAGCATGGAGCAGCCCTCGGCGGAGAGCTGCAGCCCCCTGGACAGCCTGAGGGTCCCGTTCCCCGAGCGCGTGGCCGAGAGCAGCGCGGCGGGTGCCGGCAGCGAGCCCGCGGGCAAGGAGGTGAGCTGCGGGCAGTGCGCGGCCTCCTTCGCCGGCCTGCAGAGCTACATGGAGCACCGCTGTGCCGGCGCCCGCCCGCCCCCGCCGCTGCGGGGGGACAGCGCCAGCGACAGCAGCGAGGACGGCGACGAGGAGAGCGACGTGGAGAACCTGGCCGGCGAGATCGTCTACCAGCCCGACGGCTCAGCCTACATCGTGGAGAGCCTCAGCCAGCTGGTGCAAAGTGGGGGCGCCGGCGGCAGCGGGGCTCTCCCCTCGCTGCTCCCGAACTCTCTGCCCAAGCAGGGAGAGCCCACTGCTGCCGCTCCCGTCTACCCACAGATCATCAACACTTTCCACATAGCCTCATCCTTCGGGAAGTGGTTTGAGGGCTCAGACCAGGCCTTCCCGAATACCTCAGCCCTGGCGGGCATCAGCCCCGTCCTGCACAGCTTCCGCGTCTTCGATGTGCGACACAAAAGCAACAAGGATTACCTGAACAGCGACGGTTCTGCCAAAAGCTCCTGCGTATCCAAAGATGTTCCCAACAATGTGGACCTGTCCAAATTCGATGGCTTTGTGCTCTATGGGAAGAGGAAGCCCATCCTGATGTGTTTCTTGTGCAAGCTCTCCTTTGGGTATGTCCGCTCGTTCGTGACCCATGCCGTGCACGACCACCGAATGACTCTGAGTGAGGAGGAGCGGAAAATTCTTAGCAATAAGAACATCTCCGCTATCATCCAAGGGATAGGAAAAGACAAGGAACCCCTTGTCAGCTTTCTGGAACCAAAAAACAAAACCTTTCAGCACCCTCTAGTTTCCGCAGCTAACCTCATAGGCCCTGGACACAGTTTTTATGGTAAATTCAGTGGCATTTGCATGGAAGGTGAGCAGGCCCTCCAGGCTGAGGCAGCCGGTGGAGCTGAGCCGCCACCGGCAGCGGGTGTCCTGGCCCCCAGTGCACTCCTCAACCTGGGTGGGCTGACCAGCTCAGCTCTGAAGACTCCCATTACCTCAGTCCCCCTGGGCCCGCTGGCTTCCAGTCCCACCAAATCCTCGGAGGGGAAGGACCCTGGGGTGGCAGAGGGGGAGAAGCAAGAGGGGGACGACCAGGACAGCCTCTCGGAAAAGGTGGAGCCAGCCGAGGAGGTGGAAGAGGAGGAGGAGGAGGAGGTGGAAGAGGAGGAGGAGGAAGAAGAAGAGGAGGAAGAGGAAGAAGACGAGGATGATGAGGGTTGCAAAGGACTATTTCCAAACGAGTTGGAAGATGAACTGGAGGACCGGCCCCAGGAGGATGCTGGGGCTGTGGCAGGCAGTGGCAGCAGCAAAAAGGACCTTGCTCTCTCAAACCAAAGCATTTCTAACTCTCCCTTAATGCCTAACGTGCTCCAGACCCTGTCACGGGGCACGGCTTCTACTAGTTCTAATTCTGCTTCTTCCTTTGTCTTTGATGGTGCAAACAGGAGGAATCACTTAAGCTTTAACAATGAGGGTGGCGGAGCCAGTGTGGCCGAGGGCAGCAGGAGGCTGGACTTTATCGATGAAAGTGCCAATAAAGACAATGCCACAGCACCAGAACCAAATGAGAGTGCAGAGGGCGAGGACGGGAGCTACATCTCCCATCACCAGCATGCTGGCCCCCTCTGTGAACTTGGGGGTGGGGAGTGCCCCTCGGGGAGCGGCGTGGAGTGCCCAAAGTGCGACACGGTCCTGGGCTCCTCACGGTCGCTGGGTGGCCACATGACTATGATGCATTCTCGCAACTCATGTAAGACACTCAAGTGTCCCAAGTGCAATTGGCACTACAAGTACCAGCAGACGCTTGAGGCGCACATGAAGGAGAAACATCCTGAGCCGGGTGGCTCCTGCGTCTACTGCAAGAGCGGGCAGCCGCACCCGCGGCTGGCGCGGGGCGAGAGCTACACCTGTGGTTACAAACCCTTCCGCTGCGAGGTCTGTAACTACTCCACAACTACCAAAGGCAACCTCAGTATTCATATGCAGTCCGACAAGCATCTCAACAACATGCAGAACCTGCAGAACGGAGGGGGAGAGCAAGTCTTCAGCCACACGGCGGGGGCAGCGGCGGCAGCAGCTGCTGCTGCGGCAGCGGCCGCCGCCAACATCGGTAGCACCTGTGGGGCTCCCTCCCCCACCAAACCAAAAACCAAACCTACGTGGCGGTGCGAGGTGTGCGACTATGAGACCAACGTAGCCAGAAACCTTCGGATTCACATGACCAGTGAGAAGCACATGCACAATATGATGCTGCTTCAGCAAAACATGTCCCAAATCCAACATAACCGGCACCTGGGCCTCGGCAGCCTGCCGTCCCCCGCCGAGGCCGAGCTCTACCAGTACTACCTGGCACAGAACATGAACCTTCCCAACCTGAAGATGGACAGCACTTCCTCGGATGCACAGTTCATGATGGGGGGGTTCCAGCTCGATCCCACCAACCCCATGGCAACGATGGCTCCATCTCTAGGTGAGGCTGAAGGGGTTTCCGCCCTGTTCATGTGAGAGAGCCAGCGAAGGGGTCTGACACTGTGGCCCCATGAGCTGCCTTTGTGTGGTGCTCAAGGATGGAGGCTGCATGGTGCAGATTTCTCATCTGTGTTCACCCAGAGCAGTTTTTCCTCATCTTGTGGCTTTTCTAGTACATTTTCCAAGAGTTTTCTTAGGGAGTTAATGGAACAGCAGATATGGGTTATGGATGCCATGGCACTGAATGTTCTTCTTCATTGTGGAAAGCATCCTAACTACAGTGTTTCCTGAGAACTTTTCCTGGGTTTGGTGAGGAGTGGGAGTAGTTTGGTGGATAGCTTTGAGAGGGTGCAATCAGCTGCTGGCACTCCCAAAGGCGGGTGTACTTGTTCAGGGTTGGTTTGTTCCATGCTGTGTTGCCTTGAGAAGACAAGGTAAGCAGGTTTGAGAGGGATGGAAGGGGTGGTGTTCCTCTGCTGCCAGTGACAGACAGGATTGGAGGCTTTTGATGCTCAGAGCCCCTCTCTGAAGCACAGGGCAGTTGTGATAAGTTGGCAGTGTTTTAACTGAAGCTCCTAAAGTAAATGACAGGGCCTTGGATGTCCATGGGCTGCCTGGAAAGCAGTTTGTGAACTGTGCACTTGATGGTTGCAAATCTCACACTGAGGGTTGCAGAGGGAGGCCCTGCCCTTGTTAATAAGCACTTGACACCAGGTTGGCCCTTTTGACACGCTGTGAGCTTTGTGAGAAGTGAAGCAGATCTTTCCCATTCTTACACTTTGGTCCAAAACTGAGCAGAACATTAATAATTCAGAAGAGTCTGCTTTTGGGTTTTTCTTGCATGGTGAGTTCAGGAGAGAGTGTCTTATAGAGCGTTTGCTTCTCAGCAAATAAGTTGCAATATAGGAAATGAAAAGGAAATAACAGCTCTTCTTGATTAACTGAGGAGTTAATCTGGTTCCCTTCATAGAATTGTTAGGCTGATCTGTGACATCAAATCACGGTGAAATAAAGAAAGGCTGTAGAAAGTGCATAAATGTCTTAAAAAGGGAGAAGGAGAGCAGAGTGGCACAGTGGTCCTGGTTTGTCTCTGTGCTTGTTCAGTTTCTCTGTATGATCTCTGAGGTGCTCTGGTGTGAGTAGGAGCTTGTTGTGCTCTGTAGCTGTGAGTGAGCAGAGTTGAGCTCTGGTTTGAAGAGTCAGCCTGACAAACACAGGATCCTCCTGGCTCTCCTTGACATGCTCTCGCACCCTCTTTATTAGTTGTTGTCTTTACCTTGTCAAAACTCCTTTTAGAAGATTCTTCACCATTTTGAACTCCTGGACAAGAGGTGAGATATAACAGTGCACGAGTGGCACTTCTCAGGTTGTTTCTGTCCATGCCATGTTCTGCACTGTTGCCAGCTTGTGACAGCAGTGCAGTGACTGCCCTGTGATGTGGCCATCGCCTGGGCTTGTTTCTGTTGTCCTTTGTATTATGTGGTAGGGACTGTGCTTAGCTACTGCATGAGGTAGCATTTGCTTCTCTAGGGAGGCAAGAAAAACTAGAATGAAGTGTTAATGCTGTTCTTGAAATGGCCACGGAAACTTACAGTGTGGTGCTGTGGAATTCTTCATCCTCTCAAAGTCTGTAGGGTTTTTTTTACTGCCTTTGATGGGCAGAGGGCTGGCTGATCCTTCAGCAAGTGGGGTAGCAAGGGTGATAGTAGTCCATTCCCAGCCTTCTGTGCTGGCTGCAATAACTTTTCTCTTCAGCTCTGGTGCAGACCAGCAACACAGAGGAGTGGGCGAAGGGAGACACGGAGCTGCATGTGGTCTCACTGTGTGTTTGTGGCTACACAGGTGGCACTCGGGAGCTCTGTATGTTCTGCTCTGTGTTTATTTTCTGGCAAGAATTCAGCCTTTGTGAGCTCTTCTTCCCTCTGTTCTTTGTGCAGTGGGTGGCGAGATCCCGCTGGACATGCGGTTGGGTGGAGGACAGCTGGTGTCCGAGGAGCTCATGAACTTGGGTGAAAGTTTCACGCAAACCAACGACCCGTCGCTGAAGCTCTTCCAGTGCGCTGTGTGCAACAAGTTCACTACAGATAACTTGGACATGCTGGGGCTCCACATGAACGTGGAGCGAAGCCTCCCCGAGGACGAGTGGAAGGCGGTGATGGGGGACTCGTACCAGTGCAAGCTGTGCCGCTACAACACTCAGCTCAAAGCCAACTTCCAGCTCCACTGCAAGACGGACAAGCACGTGCAGAAATACCAGCTGGTGGCACACATCAAGGAGGGGGGCAAAGCCAACGAGTGGAGGCTCAAGTGCGTGGCCATTGGGAACCCAGTCCACCTGAAATGCAACGCGTGCGACTACTACACCAACAGTCTGGAGAAGCTGCGTCTTCACACTGTGAACTCGAGGCACGAGGCCAGCCTGAAGCTCTATAAGGTAAGGGTTGGCTTTGCTTCATCTTCTTGCATTTTCCAAGGAAAATCTATGTTGAACCACGGTGGATTGTGACCCTTTGGAGATGAGCTGCTGAGAGCTGTCCATTGGCATCCAGTCTCACTGCATGCTGCAGCTCTTCAGCCTGTGTTCTGTCTGCGGCTGTGGTTGTCCAGGCTTCAGGCCAGTAGATGTTCATGCCACAGTGCTTTAGAGGGGGCTTGTGTGTCTTGTGACACTGCAGCTGTGATACTCTGCACAGAAATTGAACAGTCACTGTTAGAAAAGTTGTGCGAGGTGACATTTGCCTGTGGTTTGTTGGCTCTTTGCCCCACGAGTTTGTCACTTTGTGGCGCTCCACGGCTCTCGGTGTGGTCGGTGTGCGGGTCCTGGTGCTGGGCAGGCACAGGGGCTGTCGCTGCAGTGCTGTTTGCTCTGTGTGTGCCAGGGTTGGGCTCTGTGAGCACAGTGCTGCTGGAGGCTGGGCAGGGCGAGGCTGGAGAGGAGCCGTGAGCGTGCGCGCGGCCGTGCGCGCTGGAGGCACCGCGTGTTTCCATCCACAGCGCTCCTTGTGCTGTCACTCCCATCTTGTTCTCTTTGCTTTTCCTCCCACCCCTCTCGTTCTGTGTTGTCTTTATAACCATTATAACCATCTTCTCTTTCCTGTCTCATTCGTCTCATCCCCAGCCCCCTCCCCTTGCCCGAACCCTGTGGGCTGTAACCCAAGAGGAGCTCCGGATACAGTAAATAGTCCTTTCACTCGTGCAGCAGAATTGCTCCAGACGTTTCTATTGATTTTCACTGGACTTAAAGCTTCACCTTTTTCTCTAATCATCCCATAATAGCTTTAGTATGAACAATCAGGTACGAATTGCCATAAATCTCAGCAGCCGCATCCCCTCCGTTCACACGTGCTCTCCCGCTCCTCGTCTGCTCATTCCTCACAGGTTTTTTTATATTCTGTTTGTCCTCATCCTTTTCTTCCTGCTTTCCCCCAGATGTGCTATGGTTTCTTTATATACACACAGAGTGTACCTTGTGCTTTTTAATTATTTCTTTCAAAATTTTTCTTTATGTAATGGGAGTTTAAGACCTGACATTGACCTCTATAGTACCCACCCACATCACATTTTCAAAATTCCTGGATTTTTCCTAGGAATGAACAGTTCCAGCAAATTCAGGGAGGAGGACAATAACCAGGAGCATTATATAAGGTTTACCTTGAGCTGTGGTTGTTGGACCTACCTGGGATTGGTGGGGAGCTGCTCAGAGCAGGGTTGTGTTTGAGGTCATGGTTGAGGCCAGGGTGGCTGTGACAGTGACTGTTCCATCTTGAGCTGGGATCCAGCCTCACCCAGCAGAGTCTGACCCTGGAAATGATCAGGTCTGCACATACACCTCTGCTCTCTGGTGTGCAGGAGACCTGGGAGAGTCACACAGCTTGGGAACTGCGGGCAGGAGAGTCCCTGTGAAACTTCAAGAACCCAGCTGAGGGAACTGAATCTCCTCTGTGGAGGTCAGTTTGGGGTTCAAGAGGGTTGTTTGAAAGCTGTACTATGATTTTTTACACATAATATTGTTCTTTTAAGTACACATTGCGAAGGTTTAAAGTTTTCTTTATCCAGGCCCTTCATCTACAGTGGGTTCCAGTGGGGAAAAACAATTGGGGCACTGGAATTCTCTCATTGAGGGAAAAGAAAAGGGGGGAAAAAAGAAGAAAGGGGAAAAAAATTCTACCAGCACTGGGGGACAGGCATAGGTTCTTGTAATAAAGATTCCTAGGATATTTTCCTTTGGGCAGGCAAAGAGGAATTGTCAGTTTTCAGGTTTGTGAGAGGCCTGGACAGTCTCAGTGCTGCTACACCCCTGTGTGTTGCCTCTGACACAACAGCAGTGAAACACCAGCTGAAGGTTACCATGTTTCAGAATAATGGATTCCTCTGGATGCTCCATATATTGGCCTCAGGTATGGCTGGCTAAAGCTTGGAGCAGAGGTTGGTGGATGGCTGGAGTCAGGGCTTGGTTTCATGGCACAGTCTCTCTGTGGATGAGGCGTGGGTCAGACAAGGCTCTCGGGTCCTGGAGCAGCTGTAAGGCCAAGGCTGCTGATAACTGAAGGGATGCAGTGGCACTGGGGGAGTTCACAGAATGGTTTCTCTTCTCTCAGGCCTTGGTGTGGTCTGCAGTAAATTGAGATTGATTGGATGTTATTTTTCCTCTTGCTAATGTAATCCATTAGCCTGGCACATGCATAATCAGTTTAGAGCACAGTTAACTGGATGTAATCGAGTTCTTCCCTGCCTGCTGGAGAAAATCCTCTCCAGATGCTGCTGGGTGAGAGCACACACTGGGCTTATCACACACAATCCTCCTTATTCTGCTGCTTTTGCCATTTTTTTCCTAAATCACATGTTATTGGCTGTTTGCATTGCCCAAGTGCCACTTCTGTCAGTGTTACTTGCTGCCAGAAAATGTGATCTGGAGACGCTGTCAGTCCATGGTCGGGTGAACCTTTTAGTCTTCTCCTGCAGCACTCCCAGTGCCAGGGGAGAAGGTCTGGTCTTGTGCTGCCATCTTCGTCCTGTGCATTGCAATAGCTTCCACCAAGCCTCTTCCTTCTCAGGGGTCAGGGGAGAGGAATGGCAAAAAACTGGAAGGATCTGGTAACCTTGCCTTTATTGTTGTGCTCTCCCAATTCCTTGCTGTCCCCCTAAAATTCTGTGACTGAACTGGAAATGGTGCTGTTTATCTGACACTTGCTGGGGGTGCCTGTGCCTGTCCTGTGGCTGCTGGCCACCCTGGGTGACTGAGGGGGTTTGTATCCCTGGAGAGCAAGAGCACCATTGTCAATGAGTGGCATGATGTGTTTGAGATGGGAGTTCTGCCTTGAGGTGGATGATGGGTTTGAAGAGCCTTCCTCCCATAGCTGGGATGGCCCAGGGGACACGGTGTGGCCAGGGCTGGGTGACAGGGTGCTGGTGAGCAGAGGCAAGTGCAGCTCCTGGAGCAGCAGGCAGGGCTTGTCCCCTGGTGAGCACAGAGCCTGGCACTGGGCGTGGAGCAGAGCAGCTCCACACATCTGGAACAGGTTGGGCACGAGTTCCCAGCCTCGACTGCACAGGTGGAGGTTCCAGAAGGAATTAATCTGCTTGAGAAAGAGCCAGGTTTGGACATTTCCTACAACTTCCTGACAATCTCTAGTTCAGAATGTGCAGCTCAGAAGAAGTTTAAACAAAGAGCTACTGAAGAAACATGCTGCTGGCCAGACTGCCAGCAAGTGCCTTCAATGAGCTCATTCAGTGTCTTCCTTCTCAGTGTTTCCAAGTGCTGAGTTCACTTTTTTAGGGAATGGGGAGTCTGAAGGAGAGGGTTTGGGTTACGTGGTGCCATGCATAGAGGCTCTTTGTTAGCTGGAGATGCAGAGTGTGCAGGAAAATGACTCTTTAATATCAGTGCTGGTGGTGCTAGTGGTGATAAAACTGTGGATCTGTGCTGACTCAGACAGGGGCAAAGCTGAGGGAAGGGAAGGTTTTGGGATGTGCAGCTGCACACCCAGCAGCTCCAAAGGCCTCAGTTCCACTGTGGAGCAGTGTTGTCCCAATTGCCTCTCCCACAGGAGCTTGTGTCTCCTTTGCCAGCCACAGGATGCTCAAAGAAGCTTGTTGGAAAATCCCCAAAAAGTTTGAATCCCAGAGGATACATGGAATATTGTATCAGATGTAGTTACAGAATGATGATGATGACAGTGTATTCAAATTCAATGTCCTTCCATAATAGAAACAGGCAAAAAAGAGTACTTTCTCTAATAGTTGGTAACTTTGAAGTTAAAATTATGTGCAAATGGGTGAGCTACCGTTGGATACAGTAAAGGGTGTGATGTGTGTGGGTCACAGAGGAGTTACCCAAAAGCACCTCAGGTGCTTGTGTTAAATGTAACAAGCCCTGAGAAAACAGGGTGAGGGGAACCTGGCCAAAATCCACAGAAAGTCCAATGTGATCAAATAGGAAAGAGAAGAAGGGCTGTGTTACAGGCAGGGGAAGGAGGAGAGAATTTTTCTCGTGTGTTTAAGAGCAGAATTGAAAGGTACTTCTGTACGGAGGATAAATCCTGAAGGGTGGTCTCATGTGGAGGAACCATGCAGGAAAAAGTCACTGCCTTACAAGACTCTGCCCTGAAGAGTTCTGGAGGAGCCCCAGGAGGGGGCAGAGGCTGCTGGCAGCACTGAGGGCCAGAAACTGCAAAGCTTTGAGTCAGCAAATTGGCAGAAACTGTAATAGAAAAGTCTTAGTAGGCATATGGATTAGGAAGGGGAAAAGCAGACTTTTGGAAGAGAGGTTCTTGCAGCACTGTCAGTTGTTTGAAGGAGCCAGCCAGGCTGCAGGCAGGGCTGGGCTGGGCTTCAGGGACTGGGGATTCCCAGGGTCTTTGATAAGATTCTTCATGCACAGACTGGGGCAGAGGTCTGGACAGGGGTAGGGAGGTGAAGGATGAGAAACACAAGGTGAAATAAAAACTAACTTTCCACAATGGAGAAAAAATATTGGAAAGACACAGGGAGTTTCTGTGTTTGTAAGTGATCCAAAAATGGAGTTAAAAGCAAGCTTAAAAATCAGCCATAAGGTAAAAATACTGGACCACTTAGATGTAAAGTTGCAGACATCAAGTGATTTCACAGGAAATGATTGATGGAATTTGGTGTCACAGTGTCAGAGGGATGGGGGCAGACAACCCTGCTGAAGGGGGCTGGGTGCAGGAGGGGTGGCTAGGCTTCCTGCTTCCCCACATGCAAAAAAAAAAGAAGAAAACAAAAAAAAGGGTGTTAAAGGTGTTCTTCCTGCAAGCAAGATGAGGAATTATTGCCAATCTCTTTGAAGACATTGCCTCAGTGATCAGTGGGAAGTAGAAGGGCAAGGGGACAATATGTGAATTGTGTAAATACTCACTTTGTCTGATGGTTCAATACTGTGTTCAATTTAGGTTGTTTTAGGAAGACTTAAAAAAAAAACCCTAGAAGATATCAGAGAAAGTTGCAGGAATGGCTGATGGCTGGAATGACTTGGGTAAAGACCACTGACCTTGGAGTTGGCTTGAGCCAGGAATCCAGGGTGGAGGAGAACTTGTGAGCTCCATACTTTTCAGTGCTCTGGAAATTGCTGGTTCAGTAAAATACTGCTGCTTTTGGGTTGGTGTGAGTTAGTCTTGCCATAATTCTGCAGTAAGGTCAAGCTGAGAGTCTTCTCATCCCACACTTGGCTGACAGGAGATGTTCCCTGTAGGACAGGTAGGAGAGCTCTGGGGACCAGCCCAGGGAGCTGCCAGGAGCTGGGCTGGTTCAGTTCTGAAATACCCAGATGATGTCATGGGCAAAAGGAGATGTGTTTGGGTTTTGATTTTTATCACAAACTTCCTCCCATCTCTGCCCTGTAAGGTTCTTGGGGTAAAGTTGCTCAAAGAAAGTCTGTCATGCTCCTTAGGAGGTTTAGAGCTCTGTTAACCTTTGATTTACTCGCTGTCTGCCTTCCGTGTGTTTTGGCTTTATTTTTGCAAGTTTATCTCTTGGACTACAGATGCAGCATCAGAGCTCTGAATTAAACTCTTGAGCAAAGCAAATTGTGCCTGAAGCTCATTTAAATTACAGCATATGAGGGACTTTGAGCTGATTTCCTACAAGGTTTAAGACAAATTCCAGTGGCAGCTTCACAAAGGAAATAAATACTCATTTAAGTCTCCCTACAAAGTTGTTTTTAAAGATGGTCTCCAAAACCTTTAATTCAAATCTGCATCCTCTAGTCTTGGATAAACTCGTAGTGAAAGGAGCTTATGAGCTGCCAGAGTGAGGACAGACCCTTACCAGCCAGTGCTTTCAGTCCTGTTGGGATTGACAAGTATTTTAATATATAAAGCTCTCCATGTCATTTTAACCCTTTGAGACACCTCCCTCGTGGGGTTGCACGTTCCTCTGAGTGACAGATTTCTCCATGGCATTAAAAGATGTCTTTACCTTCCTTGAGGTATTGAATACCAAAGTCTGTTAGTGCAGGATCACAGAACTTTTCCTTTCTCTGCGCTGCTTTTTGAAAGGGCTGGAATCAGAACTGCTGAGAGCATACAGCATTGCTTGCTCTATGTTTTATTTATGGGCCTCTGTCACTTAGATTTTTCTTTCAAGTTTTCCAGTAAGTGCTGAGCCATGTGCAGCCAGCAGCTTAGTAAAGAAACCACCCTGTAAAAGCAACATAAATAACAAAGGAGTGAGAGTGCAGCCGGAGCAGGAGCCCTGGTCACACAGCAGGAACCAGGAGCTCCTCAGAACATGGAGCTAAAAGCCCTCGGTCAAACAGGGTTTAGAATTCAAAATATTTGTGAGAACGGGCTACAAAACCCAACTAAACAAACCAAATACAAGAAAACAAAAACAAACAGAAAAACACCTTGTCAAGCTTTATCCTAATCTGTATAAGCTGAGTTTTTCCTGGCTTCTGTGGCAGCCCGTGGGCAGAGCAGCAAGAGTGAGTCTTGGCTCTCCCTGTTCACCCAGAGCTGTGGGTTGGCAGGGAGAGAGGCTCAGCACAGGGCAGGGGGGTCTTGCAAAGCTGTTCTCAACCTCAGGTGTCATCTCAAAACAAGGTGTCCCCGTGTTGATGGAGTGTCAGTGTGCATCTGACCCTTTCCCATGCATGGTGCCAGTTCTGTCTGTGTTTATGGTTCATTCTTTTATCCTGGCAATTTTGGAGCATGTGGATGAGTATTTAAATTTCCAAGCAGGAATTTTCCCCATGTCATGTGATGCTTGTTGTTGGGGTGTTCAGGGAGAGGACCAAGTGGTTCTGGCCACAGCTTTGGTGCAGGGCTGCTGGGAGGCTCTGGCAGACCTTGCCCTGGTGGTGTGAGCTGTCAGTGTCCCACTGTCCCTCCCATGCTGGGGTGGGAGGCTGCTGCTCTGCAGAGGAGAGCAGGGAGGGAGAGAGGCTGGTCCAGACTCAAGAGACTGGTGTTGTCTTCTTGGTGATCAGGTGAGCAGAGTGGGAGGCATCCCCTTACTCACCTGCCTGCAGCTTTAGCTCTGCCATGGCAAGCTCCAGTCAGGAGAGCTGAGAAGATGCTTGTCCAGGTCAGGTAATAGGCCTGTTTGTTGTGGCCTTATCCATTCTGGGGTCTTATCCCAAAATGTTTGTCAGGATCTTATCGCAGCATGTTTGTCAGGGTTTTCCCCACATCCTGCAGACACCCAGCACACGCAGTTGAAGATGAGCTGCTAGGACTGGAACAAGTCAGGGTTTAGGAGTGCTGGAGCAAGGAGGGAGAGGAGCTGGGGACAGTTTGGTGTGGGGCTGAAGCAGGCCAGTGGCACTGCAGTGAGGAGCTGCCCCTGAGGATCCCACGCTGCCCCTGGGCAGTTGTGTTTCTCTTTGCAGAGGTTGTTCAGGAAATTTCCCAGTCAGCCCCTTCCAGAGACATCTAAACAGTCACACTCCCAAGGCCAGAGACTTTGACTGCTGGGACTGAAGCCCCTCCAGTGGTGGCTCCAGTGACCAGTGGGTCCTGTGTGACTCCCACACCCCCCACTCACCCAGTCACACCAGGATTCCTCACCAGTTCACCCCAGGTTTCCCATGGCACAGTCTCAGATGTTTCATTCCATAAAGCCATTTATTCCTGGTGTAGTAACACACAAACAGTTTGAGCTGGTGCCTCTGAGGATGTACCCCCAATGAAAGAGCACCTGGGCTTTTCTATCCTCACAGTCTACCCATGCACAAGTACCAGATCTTCGGCTTCTGCCCCCATTTTCCTGTCCATCTACCTCACTGGTGTTACTGGTCTCCCATCTCCTTTGCTGTCCAAGAGGTTGACAATTCCCAGTTCTGCTGTGTCTCCAGGTGACCATTCACCTGGCTGGTGTCACCCATATTCCTGACCTTTGTTATCCCAAAGGCTGGCAGCTCACAGCCTCTTGTCCTGGGCTAACCCAGAGCTCGGTCTGCATTTCAGTCTGTGTCTTGGGTCCAGCTGCCTGCACCAGATGGATTCCTCAACACAGGTAATATCCTCGAAGCCCTCAGAATGCTCTTAGTTCCTTTCCTGGTGGGGCAGGGCCAGGTTTTCAGTGCCTTGGGTACCAGCCCTGGCCAAGCACCAGTTCTGCAGCTGTAGGCTTGCTGGCGACGACCTCATTAAATAATGGATGGGCATTCATTAGCATCCATCTCTGGCAGGAGCTGGTTTGAAGGCTGGGAAGGGGCCCACAAGGTGCTTTCCCAACCTGTTCTATGTGAGCTGGCATGGACTGCTGGTTTCTGTTTGGCTGTGCCAGTGCACTGGGCTGCAGGGACCCTGTGTCCTTCTCCGGCTTTAACTGAGCTGTTCCTAAAGAAACTGTTGTAACAAAGTCCCCAGAATTGCTGTGGAAGCAGCATGGGAGGGTCTGTGTTTGCTATCTCATAGGGAATTCATTAAATTACAATAAATAATGTATGCATGATACATAACTTAATACCGTAATGGGCTTTTTCCTCTTCTTGCCAGTCCTAAAAATCCTGCTCCTGCGCTGTGACGTGTGCAGCCAAGTTCTGCAAGTCAAATTAGGCAATAAGTTATGCTTGTGCAACAGGTTCTCTGGAAGTTGAGCCTTGGGGTGCAGTTGGATGGCTCTGGCAAACCTGGCTGCAGCTGTTGGGAGATCTTGGCTCGGGGTGGCTTTGGCAGAGAGGCAAGGCTGGGCACCCACAGCCCAGGCAGAGCCCAGGATCCCCCACAGCATCCCCCTTGTCCTGATTCAAGGCAGGAGATCCCTGCAGGTGGCTCTGGAGCCTCAGTGCAGGGCAGCTGTTCTCAGGATCCCAGGTTTCCTCTTTGGCCTGGGGGTGACCTGGGGATTTTTCTGTCCTGCTGAGTTGGCCGAGGCTCGGGTAGGAGTGCAGTGGCTGCTGTGTCCCCCAGCTGTTTGAGCCTGCTGTGACCCCCGTGTCAGCTCTGGGCTCGCAGGCCAGGGAGGGAGGAGCTGGTTGCAGGGGACAGAGATGTTCTGATCTAATTGGGGAGGATAAAAACGCCTGGCTTGTATCCCTGCCTTTCTTCTCTGGGCAGACCTGCAGAATGTGCTCAAGCTGATGGACATTCGCGTTTGGGTTCCACCACACAGATGTAGCAGTTGGGGTTCTGTGACCCAGTTACTGCCCCTCAGCTGCCCCGTGGCCTCTGGGCTGTTCCTGCCCCTCCTTGGGGCAGTGCAGCCCCATCTCACCCACTCTGCTCCTGCTTCTGCTCAAGGAAGGATGGATACAAAGAGAATCACCTGGGGAAGTTTCAGGCAGCAGTAACAAAGCCTGTCTCCACAGAGGGGAGGCTAATTACACAGCTAATTAATCCAACAGATGTCACTTTAAATGCCTGTTTCTTTGTGATTCTGTTGCACACATCATGCTGGTTAAACAGACTTCATGGACCCCGTTCAAAATGCCTGCGCAGGCTGCGGGGAGCTGCCAGCCAGACCCCAGGGTGTCCTGTTCCACAGGGAGGAGCAAGGCAGCCTGGGCTGGGCTGTGCTGTGCACAGACTGCACGTCGGGGAATGCCATGGAATAGCTGTGCTGAGTTAAAAACTCTGAAATAGCAGCTGGGAGGATTGGAGGGGTTGTTTACATTCCTGCTGTGAGCGCAGGGCTGAGGCAGAGGGGACCTCATCCTGCCTCATCAGCTCTGCTTGGCGTGAGGCAGAGAGAGTTTGGAAACCTGAGCTGCTCCGGTGAGGTCAGCACTTCAGACCCAAGGCAGTGGAGGGCACAGAGTGCTGTCTGTCTGTCTGTCTGTGGTGAATGTGGTCTGTCTGGTTCCTGCAGCATCAGGAGGGCTCCCTGCTCATGAAAATGAACATTTCTTCAATATTTTAAGCAAATCTTTGCTCATGAAGGCATAGCTGTGCCCTGGTGGCCCTGCAGAGGAAGGGAGCAGTTCCATATCCTTGTGTGGAGCTGGTCCTGTGTGCTGAAAGTCAGTGGTCACTGTGTGACAGCTCTTGTCAACCTCTGCTGAGACTCCCCCAGTTCAGCATCTGGCTGCCAGCTGGAGGAATGGGGACAGCCATGGCACCACAGTGCTATCAGTGCTAGGGCTTTATCAGTGGGTGTTGGGGTATATTCCCCCCCTTGTGTGGTTCTGCAGGCTGGTACTGTTTGGGCAGGGTGTGAACGTGTGTCCATCCCCTGAGGCCAGCCCTGCTGTGGTCAGGTACTGTCACCTGCTGCATGGGAATGTCCCCACTGAAGACTGGGACTGGGAAACGTCCCCTGTTCTGTGTGTCTGCTCTGCTGCCTTGGCCTTTTGTTCTGCTTGGATGCTGGAGGGATGAGATGGTTCTCTGCATCTCACTGAGCAGATCCCTTCTGGACACAGTGGGCTCGTGCAGCCCTTGGCTGCAGTGTGGGACCAGGGCCCCCAGCTGTGTGCTTGGGGGGAGCTGCTGGAATGGAAATGCAACCCCAGCACTCGGGAAATGCCCCTTGAGAGAGCGCTGGAGGCAGTGGTTGAGCTGCCTGGTACAGCTGAGGGGGAAGAGTCTCTTCCTGGGGTCTCAACATCCTCGATGAATCGCAGTTGGCGGCTTGATTCAGTGTAATGGATGTGTGCTCATTTCCCACAGCTGATGAGGATTATATCAGCTTGGTTTAACAGTCTCATTTGCTGCTCCCAGTGCACACTTGTTTTAATGCGTTTCAGTTAATGAGGTAGAAGAGAGAATGAGGTGTTACTGTTTATGTACAGACAGCGAGGCTGTGCCGAGGGCTCTGGAGCCCGGCAGTCCCTGCCCAGTGCTCTCCGAGGGACAGCATTAGCTGGCATTTACAGAAAATTTATTGGCTGCGGTTTATCCAGGTGAAATTTCTCCCAGTGGTGCACGTTTCCCTCTCCTGCCTACCTTATGCTTTATTGCCAGCTGCAGACACGCTGCCAGCCCTGTCCACGGGCAGGGGATGTCAGCGGGCTGAGGCACCGGCGTTGTGCCTCACAGAACACCACAACATATCTGATGTGGGCAAACCTGCTGCCAGCTACCTGGGGTAAACAGTTCACATGTCCCCGAGGGGGTTTATGGTTGGGACACTCCATGCTTTCATTGTTCCACAGCTGGGGAGTTTTCAGTCTCCAGTGGGGTCAGGGCCACGCAGTGCCAGGCACCGGGGAGTCGGTTCCTTCACCAGTGCCCTCGGTGCACTCAGCTCCTGTGTCCCCTCCAGACGAGGTGTGCTGTGCCCAGGTGTGGAGATGGACACCAGTGCCCTGCCCAGAGGGACTCTGCCTTCCTGAGGAACTGGTTATCCTCGTGCTGATGGTGAATATTTGCCATGGGCTGGGCTGGAGCCATGCTCCTCAGAACAGCATCCCATGTCCCCAGCCCGTGCTTGGTGCCAGTGAATGGCTGAGGCCACTGCCTCTGTGCTGGCCGAGGGCCAGGCTGGCACCAGGGCTGACAGCAGCCAGAGGCCGTGCCTGTGATGCTGCTGTGAAGGTGAAGCTGCTGTTGGTTTAAGCGGGAATTAAACAATTACCGCGTCTTAGCTCTCCCCACCTCCGCTGGATTGACTCTATAAATTGTCAGCCTTGTTGACATTTTAATGTGAATTATGTCATATGGTATCCCCTTTGATTTCAACATGCCTTAGTTTGTAAATACACAAGCCTCTCAAAGGGCTGTGGTTAGCGCACACGCAGGAGGCCTCGGGGGTTTTGGTAGGGAAGGAGAACAGCGCTCGTCTGGCGGCAGCTCCGGTGCCAGCACAGCACCCACAGCTCCCCACGGCTGCCTGGGGACACCTACGGCTGTCACAGAGTGCCCACGGCTGCCTGGGGACACCCGCGGCTGCCTTGGAGTGCCCACGGCTGTCTCAGAGTGCCCACGGCTGCCTGGGGACACCTACGGCTGTCACAGAGTGCCCACGGCTGTCACAGAGTGCCCACGGCTGCCTGGGGACACTCACGGCTGTCACAGAGTGCCTACAGCTGCCTGGGGACACCCACAGCTGCCTGAGAGTGTCCACACCTGCCTGGGGACACCTATTGCTGCCTGGGGACACCCACGGCTCCCTTGCAGTGCCCACGGCTGCCTAAGAGTGCCCATGGCTGTCTCAGAGTGCCCAAGGCTGCCTGGGAGTGCCCACAGCTGTCTCAGAGTGCNGGCTCCCTTGCAGTGCCCACGGCTGCCTTGCAGTGCCCACAGCTGCCTGGGGACACCCACGGCTCCCTTGCAGTGCCCACGGCTCCCTTGCAGTGCCCCAGCTCGTGGGGCTGCCCCGTGCCCAGGGCTCAGACAGCCCCAGGGACCCGCGGGGTGGGGGCAGTGCCCCGGGTCCCACTGCATTCCCTGGGTCCCTCTGTGTGGCTGCTTCCCTGCCCACGTTGGTGCGGGGCTTCCCTGCTGCCCATTGCTGGTGTCTCCAGCAGCTGCAGGAGCTGTGTCTGTCCCCTTGTCTGCTTCCTGCTGGGTCTCCTCACATCCCTGTCCCCATCCAGCCCCCAGCCTGTGCTGCAGAGAAACTCCTGATTCAGCAGCTCCTGATCATTTGGGTCAGCCTTCCTTTGTGCTCACCATTGCGTGCCCAAGGACTGGAGAGGTCTCCCAGTTAAATTTGGAGGAGGCTGTGTTTGGAAGGCTTTTCCTCCCCAAGAACTTGGTGGCTTTTCTTACAAGAGTAGCTGCTCAGGGGTGTGGGGCAAGGAGCAATCGTGTGAATTTCTGTACACTGTTCTTAGGACACGTTAGTGGGTTCATGGAGCCCTCACAACCATCTAGAACATGGGAAATAGCAGGTTACCTTAATTCAGCCCTTTGTGTGCAGACATTCTTTTGGTTCTTAATTATAACTAGTTCCATACATATTTTTCCAGCAGGATTCTTGCCTCGTTCTGTGAGTAATTATTCCATTTCTTTTTATCTTCCTCTTTCATTACATTGCCCCAGGCTTTGTCTAATACAATCCAAAGCTTTCACTGAATGAAGAATTATTTATTTTCTCATGGGCATTTCCGTGGTGCTCTGTGTTGTGTTTGTGTTTCACAGACACTTAAAGAACTCACCTTGGCAGCACAGTCTGAGATCAGCTGGTGCTCCTGTCCCCGTGTTCAGGGAGGGAGGGCTGGTGCACAGCCCGTGCCTCAGAGATTGTGCCCAGCCTGGTGCCAGCCCTGCAGCCTGTGCCACTGGAGAAGGGCTGCTCTGCTGCCAGGGGCTTCCCTGGCTCTGCTGGTTTCCATCTCACCTTCAGGACTCAGGGAGTGTTATGTATTCTTTCTGCTTCCATTCTGTCATATAAGCCCATCACAGCATCCTTTAATTTTCCTTTCTCCCTTATCACCTGATCTTGAAAAATCCTTGTTGTGGGCCATGGGCAGAGGATGAGCTGGGTGTTCTGTTTTTCCATGGATCCCTGTTGGCTTCTGCATGGGGAGATTGTGTCCTCCATGTCTTTGATAGGGATATTCTGTGGTTTATGGAGAGGAGTGAGAAATTGTCCTGTGCATTGTTGTTACTGTTGTTGGTTATGTGCTGGGAGCTGAGGTGGTACAGTGCTGTAAGAAGTTATAAAGAAGCAGTGTGAAAACAAGGAAAGCTTCAGTCCATCACAGCTCCCCTGGAGATGGATGAAACAACAAATCCTGGGTGAGGGGAGTTAATCTGTAGTGTTTTATTAAATAGCATGAGCTCAGGCAGGGTTTCTGTGGCTGGTTCAGTGTCCCACATGGTTTCATGGTGCATTATTGCAGCAGTCCTTGGGGGCCCCTCCTGTCCCCCCTCACTTCCATGGTGTTCTCTGGCTCAGCTCCCCTGCACTGCAGTCTCTGGGGCACCTGCAGCCCAGGCAGGACAGAGGGGACTGGCACACCTGAGTGTCCCTTGTTCTGGGATGTGGGGCAGAGCACAGTGGTGTCAGACAATCCTCAAGCTTTTCCTTCAGAGACCAGTGCTTCTTTTCCAAAAGACTTCATACGGGGAGAAATAGCATTTTAATTTAAATCCTTAAAGCAGGCTCCACACACAGAGAGGGCTTTGGGTGGCCAGGTCTGAGCTGCATTATCAACACGAGACCCGGGTGTGTGTTACATCAGAGCCTCCTTGGAGAGCCCTCCTGCGTAACTCAGGGATCATTCCAGGGCTGCCAGAGGAAACAAAACATCACTGGTGTGCAGAGTCCTAGCCTGGCTCTGTGTTACAGAAAGCCCTCTTCAATCACTCAGCAGCTACACAATTACAATATGGACAACAGATTTCGATCCTGCTGTCTTTCCAGGTTCCCCCCAGACCTTTTGATTACATAATTTGCTTTTTATCCAGTTTTTTTCCATATTCCCAGGCTGCTCTAGTTCACCTGAGTGTTCACAGCTTAACTACTCACACTGAACTGATTATTTTCAAGTAGAAGTACAAAATACGTTCTAAAGGTCTGGGCAGTGGCATTGTGAGGCCTGCTTATGGTTACTGTCTTCAGTTGTTCTTTCCCCATTTGTTTTCCTGACCCTGGAAAAGACCAGGCTCCCTGAATTCCTCAGCTCCTGCCTGTCCCAGCACTGCGAAAGGAGTGGGCTGGAAGCCCTGAGCCTCTTCCTTGGTGATGTTGCTGCATTGTGGCACAAATTGTTTTTCTTCTTTCCATCCTTTTGCTGTCCATACAGTGCTTTGAAGGCAAATGTGCAGCTTTTCTGCCATGTTTCCCCAGGGATGACGGCATCCATGGAAATGTGAAGTGACAAAGCTGTATGCTTTCCTGAGGATCAGAATGTCCCTAGTCCTGGTTCAGTTGCAAGAGGAGTTCAGCCATTCCTGAGCTCTGTGCTGCTGCACAGGAGCTGCTGGGTGAGGCTGGCTCTGGGTGACATCCCTCACGTCCTGACTGGTTTTAGGAGAGGTCACTTCAGGTGAAGTTTGTTGGTTCCTGTTGGTCAGAGGTGCTCAGGTGACAGCAGAGGTGCCCTTGCAGGGCTCTCGTGGGTCCTGTGGTGCAGCCACAGCCGGGCAGGAGCGTCCAGGGTTGAGGGCAGCACTTTCCAGGCCAGCTGATAGGAAATGCACCCTCATGGTGCTTTGTTTTAGCACTGTAATTAGCAGGATCAATATTCAGGCTCCTGTGTGCATCTCCATGTGCAGCAGCGCCCACGCCTGTTCTCCCAGGGGGGATTTCAGGCTTCTGGAAGGTTCTCTGCAGTTGAAGTTGTAGTTGTCCAAGAGTGGATTTGCTGTGCTGGCAAGTCTTTGGAGCGCTGCTGTGGGAGAAGAGAACGTTGGATGCTCCAGGAGGGTGCCCAGGTACAGTCAGAGCTGTTACCTTCCCCCTCTCTGGGCTGCTCAGCCAGAGCATGGTGACCCAGGTGTGCAAGCGACACCTGTGCTCCTGGAGCCAGGTACTGCAGCTGGAGAACAGCATCTGGCTGCTCCCTCCCCTCCCTGGGCACCTCCTCCCTCCCTCGAGAGGTCTTCAGCCAGCATCCCACTGTTTCCGCTGCACTGGGAGGGGTTGGCTGGCATAACTGGGCCAGTGCTGGCTCCCCCTTGGACTTTGTTCTTCCTTCAGACACAGGAAGAAAGTCTTCCACAGGAGGAGTCTTAGTGAAGCTCTTGGCTGTCAGCTGTCCCCATGCAGGTTTGCATCTTCGGGCATCCCTTCCAAGGAATGATTCATTGGTGCTTGCAGGTCTGTTGCACAACTAAAAAGTTGTGGGGGATGTGATTACAGGTTCAGCCTTTCTTGGCTCTTGCTTTCTGTTAACCTCTGTTGTTCTCTGTCCACAGACCCCGTGGGACTGTGGGTGTGCAGGGATGCCTCTCATCACAGGCAGCACAAACAATGTCCTTGTTAGGAGCTGCTCCAAGACCCTGAGAAGAAGTTGGCTGCTGGAGCCAAGCAGTAGCTGGGACTGTGCCTCCCCCTGGGCTTTAGCCCCTCCTCATTAAGCAGGTCCGGGCTATTGATTGGGAGCTTGTGTTTGGAAGAGTCTTACTTACTCCATGCATTATCTTGACAGATTGATCAGACCTGATTGAGAACCTCTTAAAGGAACGAACAGCTGTAATGGGAAAGTTGGACTCTGTCATCCGTTAGGATGATTCTGGGAGCGAGAAGAACGAGGCTGACATCTTGGAGCAATTGTATTTACAATTAACATGGCTGAAAACGATTGCCTCTATTGATCCCCCCTTCCTGCAATTACAGCCCCATTGTTTACATTCCAGCACTTCAGTTATAAAAAGGAAATTCAATAATTATTGCATTATTTAAAGTTAAAGTGCCACAGAGTTTGCTGGCTATGCTTGCTGGTTGATTTAACGTTCAGTAAAATCCATGCTGAGCTCTCCATCCTTAGGCTGAGCAATATTTGGCTTTTAATGAGACTTCAAGGGCTGGTGGGGCAAACCCCATTTGCTGGGTCGCTTTTGGGTTTGTGGGGGAACCCAAAACCTTGCAGCACGGTGAGCACGAGCCACATGGCTAACAAGGAGAGCATCTGTGGTTCACTTATTGCCAGGCAGGGCTGGAGGGCTCAGGAAATACAGATGTGGTGGGGCACAGGAATGAGCTGTTAATGGGGCAGCTGTGGCTGTTCTTCAGGCCTTTCCATGTGATTTGGGGACTTGGATTGGAACCTCAGCCTCTATGGCAGCAGGGAGTGCCACATTTCCAGCCCCTAGGTATGAAAAATAAGGATCAGAAAGCAGTTACAATAAGCTGAGCTGCAGAAACTCAGGGGCAAAGGAGCCTGAGCCCCAGAACTGTCAGTGCCCTGTGGAGCTGTGATGCACGGAGGCAGGAGGCTGGAGGAGGAAAAGGTTTGTAACCCTGCTCCTTTGGAACCAGCAAGCAATTCAGGATGTTGGTTGGATGTGAAAGAGCAGAAGTTCAGCTTTTGAACCTGCTGGATGCAGAATCAGATTTCCCCCCTTGCAGGGGGATGGGGGGAGGCTGCTGGCACTGCAGCTCTGCCCAGGGCGCAGCCAGCGTCTCCCACTGCGCTGCGGCTCCAGGAAATTCCAGCTGGGGCTGCAGGTGTGAAAGGAGAGCAAGATGGATTGGCCAGCCCTGACTTTTATGGAGTACTTGGAACAGACCGGGATCAGACAGCTGCATCCACATGACTTTCATTAAAAATTCAGATTCTTCTCTTGCAGGGCTGTGTGATTTATCTCGTGCAGCACATCAGAGGCACACGGGGGCCAAGAGATGCTCACGAGGCCTCTGAGGTCTGCAGTGGGGTCGGGTCCCTTTCTGTGGTGACCCATAGCCCCCCTCCAGCTCTGCTCTAAGGGTCACCTCCTGTCCCTCCCCAGGGGCGTGCAGTCCTCGCTGGCACCTGAAGTGTTTCCTACCAAGCCTGTGACTAATTACCCCTGTCTGACCTCACCCCGAGGAAGAGTCAGTCCCTGGGTATTCTCCTGCACTGCAGATGTGCTGGTGGGGCTTGAAGTGGTTCCAGTAGCTCCTGAGCTTGGGTCAGCCTCTCTGAGTAAACACCGAGGTGCTCCCTGGTTCTGTGGGCTGGCTCTGGTCACTGGGGCTGCTCAGACATCAGTGCTTGCAGGAGGAAGCCAGCGCCGTGCTCCTCTGTGGTGCTGCTGCTTTCTGTGGTTTTTGTGACCTTCCAGCAGATTTTTGGCTCCTTCTTCCCCAGCTGCATCTGTCAATTCTGTGAAATCAGCACTGGCTTTGCCCATCCTAACGGAGCTGAGTGCTGAGTTCAGAGGTAAGAAAAGTGTTACATGCAGAGAAAATCTCTGCCAAAGATGTTGAAGTCTGACAACTTCTTTTTCAAGAACCTGTGGGTAGTGGAGTGCCCTTTGTTTTCATGGCAGGGTGTCCTGTGATGTGAGAGTGCTCGGAAGTGATGAGGAGGAGGTTTCTCCAGGCTGTTGTCAGTGACCCACAGAGCACCTGGGGGTTCAGGAGGGTCGGGGTGGTGAGGAAGAGGATGTTTGTGCAGGCAGGAGGGCGGGGGGCTCGCTGGGGCTGGGGCTGTGCCTGGCAGGCTCTGTGCAGCCCTGGAGTGCTGATGGCTGAGGATCTGCAGGGCTGCAGCCAGGGCCCTGCCACAGCCACAGTGAGGAGCATCCCTCCTTCTCTTCAGGCTGCTTTGCTGCCCTGGAGCATTCATGAGCTTGTTTTCCCACTTTGGGTTCTGGCCCCCAGTCCTGTTACCTCACTGCTTCTCCTGCCCAGAGAGACCCAGACCTGTGCAGGGGATCTCACAGGGGAGCTGGGCACCACGTCTGCCTGTCCTTGGGGCAGTGACAGAGCTCCTGCTGCTGCTTGTCCTGTCAAAGGCTGCAGAGGAAGGGGCACCCTCTTCTCAGTCTGGAGAGAGTTTTCTCACATCTTCTACTGCTTTTGTAGCATGGACACCTCGTGAGGGCAGTGATGGGGGGTTCCCCCTCACAGTGCAAACCAAGGACTGGAGAGGTTCCCAGTGCTGTGAGCGTGGGCTTGTCCTGAGCAGCGTTCAGGGCCCTGCCAAGGGAGAGCTCTGTGCCAGTTAAGACTGCATAGAAATTGGGCCTTTCTCTATTGAATAATAAACATCCAAAGCACGAGATAGTTCAAAGTGTTGCTGCATCTCCCCGGTGGGCTGAGGTTACAGGTCAGATGTCCCCCAGGACAGCAGCTGAGCTGTTTAACACGGCAGAGAGGGATTGGAGAAGCCCCTGGTGCCCCTGGCAGTGCTTCAGGGGGGTTCTGTCCTGTCACTGTTGGAATCAGGCTCGTTGCACCATGGCTGAATAAACTTTGCACAGAAGAGATTTTGAGCAGATAGTAGCTTAACATCTTTTAAAATTTAAAAGATTTTTTAAAATTTAAAAGATGTAGAAAACTTTAGAAATCAGATGGTGAATATGAACTGCAGGAACAGCTACAGAGGTGTTGAGGAGAGTTTCTTCCTTGTGTAGCAGCAGCAACTCGGGGTCTGAGCTGTGGATACTACAGTCTTAGCTCCAAGCAACATTGCATGGTGTGTGGCAGGGGGTGAGGGGGGCTGGGTTTGGTGTGGTGAGTGTGCAAATAGGACTGGCTGGTTTGGCACGGTGAGTGTGCAAATAGGACTGGCTGGTTTGGCATGGTGAGTGTGCAAATAGGGCAGGTTGGTTTGGCGTGGTGAGTGTGCAAATAGG
>VZTZ01010973.1:105686-116862 GCA_013400955.1 Drymodes brunneopygia | reverse complement strand
ACAGCCCAGGCCAGCACAGCGTTTGTGCCTTGGCTCCATCTCCTTATTGTCCAAGGCGGGGGCTGTAATTGCTGTTGAGGTCAGTGTAATTTATTGTCCATCTGTCATAAAGCTGCCCTCGCCAGGGATGTGACTGCCATGCCGAGTGTTTGGGGACAGGGAGGGGCTGGGCACAGGGGTTGTGCAGCCCAGATTTGCCCCAACCCTGTGAGCAGCACGTGTGTGTGTGTGTGAGAGTGCACGGAGCGGGGCTGAGCGCTGCCACAGACCCCCAGGAGGGGTTACTGTCCAAATTTAGGTGGTTTCACTGCAGCCAAACCTTTTTCTCTGGCCTGGGTCTGGTGCTTTAATTCCTGTTTCCTGGGCTGATTTTTTCCTTTCCGTTCTGACACTAATTGCACCAGGCGCGTTGGGAGTGGCGGCTGCTGAGCGGTACCAGCTAAATGTTAAGAAAGGTTTTAAAAACAGACTGAACTCTTCCTTAATGAGGCTCAATCGTGCTCTCCTCCGGGTGGTTTTGTTTTGCTGATCTGTCAGTTTTTCGAGGATTTAATTGCACTTTTTTCATATTAGTCTTTGAAATGGGGCTAAGCAGCTTTCTCTAAAATGCAACACAAAAAGGAGAGATGCTTCCTATTTTCTTGCTTTGCTTTCATCACTCCAGGATCATCATCCGCAACTGGCACCTGGGACCCCACAGTAGTAAAGAATAAAATCTGTGAGGGCACAAGTGAAGGGCAGGCTGCACTGCTGTGGTGGCCCCACAACTGCAAACCCTTGCCAGTGGCTCCCTTTGCCCTCTGACTGTCTCCAGTTGGGTTGCTACCCATGCTAATGCTGGAAGATCTTCCTAATGTTGGGTTTGAAGGGAGGCAAAGGCTGAACTGGCTTGTCCAGTGTAACTCATTTCCTGCAGACATGACACAAAAATGAGCCAGAACCAAGCCACTGGAAATGGTCACAGCCCCCTGGAGCAGTGGAGCTTGGCAGAGCCTCTGGAGGCCTCTGAGGCCCTGCTGAGAGCCAGGCCAGCCAGAGCTGTCTGTGCTGGGCTCTGAAGCATCTCCAAGGGCTGGAGACCCCCCAGCCTCTCTGGGTCCCAGTGTCCAGCTGCTCCAGCACTGGGAGCCCAGGGCAGGGGATGCCAAAGGGATGATGCTGGGATGGGAGGAGGCAGGAGAGAGCAGGCAGATGTGTCTGTGAGGCCATTGTCTTTATGGCACAGGGAAAACGTGTTTGAAGCAATCAGCATGGAATTGTTAATGGCTCCAGTTGCCCGTGCTCTCCTCACGGGACAGGCTGCACAGCAGCCAGGGCTGCACGCGCTGCTTTTAACCAGGGCTTTGTTTTGCAGAGATGCACAAAGCTGCTGCTGAGTTTCCTCAGGATGCTGATGAACAGCAGAGCACTGAGAGCTCCCAGCCACCCAGCAGTGGCTCTCCTTCCTTAGCCTGCAATTTATTTTTACATCTCTTTGCAATTACATTTCTTATTTTTCCACTTTTTCTTCCTTTCCTCTAGCTTTGTTTCTTTTCCTCTTTCTTCTTTTTTCATGTTTATCCCTTAAATATTTCAGTCTCTTATTTCTAGTCTCAACCTTACAGAGCCTGTTTTCTTTTCTTGTTACGCTGTGTGCCTGCCTCCCTATGAGCTCCCAGCACACCTCTCATGAGGATGCAAAATCTAAGAACCAGATCTTTGAGATTTCAAAATAAAATAAAAGTAAACTCTGCTTTAAAAACACTTTAGCAGGAAAGCCAGGCTAATTGTAAATCAATGAGTCTTAAAATGCAGCATTGATCTCCAGTTAGAAGTTTGAAGGGGAGAGCAGTAATTACTGTACTGAAGGTAGATTTTTTTTTTTCCTCTTAGCAAGTTCTGGGCAGAAGGAAGGCTCATTAGGGCAGCACTTCAGAATCTGAGTAATTAGTTTAAAAAGTACTTTTGTGGTGTTATTCCCATGGCTAGAAATTATTGGAGTCTTCACAGATTTATAGTTCTGCTCTGATAAAGTTTGATTTATTATTGTGTTTGGTGGGGAAGATCCTGAGTGGGGATCAGCCCAGGAAGGATTGCTCTGGCTACGTGGGGAACCTCAGCCCAGCAGGATGGGATTTGAGCTCTTTGTGGACATACTCTGGCCAATACCCCAAAAGCAAACAGAGCAGGCATCTGGGGATCAGAACAGAGGCTCTTACTCCTTGTGGTCATTGGCCTCCTGTCCAGTTACCCGTGGGTCCTTTCCTGCTCATGGGGGAAATGGCTCAGATCTCTTAGTCTCCATCACACCATGAGCACTCTGTGCTGTTTCCTTGGGCCACCCCTGTGCCACCCTCCTCAGGGAAGCAGGACTGGTCTGCCAGGACTGTCAGGCTCACAAAAGCCCGTGGCATTTCTCCATGGGTTTTCCAGCTAATTCCTCCCATGAGCAGTGTGATCCTGCTCTCCTTTTCTGGGCTGAGGCAGAGGAAGTGGCTGCAAGCACCACCTGGGATGTGGGTGCAGCCCCATGGGACATGTCTGGGGCTGCTCTGGGAGGTGGGGTAGGGCAGAAGTATCCATGGCTTGTTGTTCCCTGACAAAATTATGCTAATTTGGGGAACTGACCCTGGAATTAGCATTAATCCATGTGCAGGAAGGCTTTGTGGCTTGGCTGGTGAGCCCATGTGTCCTTGGGGAGTGGGTCTGTGCTCCTGCCAATGTCCCCAGTGTGTTAAATCAGGATAGTTGCACAGTCTGACTTGTCAATCCCATACCTCTGGCTGTGGCTGTTCCTACTCGCCAGACTCGATAAATATTTTCACAGAAATGATTCAGTTTGCAGGGACTGTCATAGATCTCATTCTGCAGGGGAGGAAAGGGGAAGGTCTCTGGAGGCAGAAAACCCTTGTGTGGCAGAAAGCCTGCTGGGAAGTCAGCTCAAGAAGAATTAGAAACCCTTTAAATAAATGCTTACTTGACATGACTCTGTCTCCCCCAGTCTAACAAGCAGGGAAGCGAATGGCAGCCGCTGGCCAGAAATTGATTGCATTAATTGATATGCCAATAAGAGAGCTTGTTACATCCGCCATTGGTTAGGAGGCCGGCTAACAAGTCCCGCTGATCAATGGAACCAATAAAGATTTCATCCATTAATGAGCAACATGGTAATTAATGTTATCCATAAACCAATTAGCCTGGGTAGCTAATGTGCTGGTTAGCACAGTGAGTGGTGGAGCCGTGGGTGGGCACAGGGACATCACCTCCCCTGTGGAAGGAGACATCATCACCTCTCTGGTGTGGAGGGGACGTCACCTTCCCAGTGTGGATGGGACGTCACCTTCCCAGTGTGGAGGGGACATCCCCTCTCCAGTGTGACCATGGGGCTTGGAGCAGCAGCTAGCTCACTCTGGGCCTCCTGAAGAGAGGGAGCTGGCAGGGTGGCTGGTGGGATAGGTCCCATTGCTGGGAAGGGGCATGCTTCTTTAGATTTTCAAGGCACTTTCAATTATTTCTTTCACTTTTTGGAACCTTTGTGCAACACACGGGCACCTTTCTCACGTCTTGCATGTTTCTGGAGAAGCACAGGTTTCCATAACTTGTGTTCCATGGCGTAGGGCAGCGTTTGTGTTCTTGCTGTGTCCCTGGGAAGCTGCTGGAAGCCCCCAACCCAGCACTGACCACAGATGGTGCTGTGCATCCGTGCACACACATTCCCACACTGCCAGTGCCAGTAACAAGGTTCACACAGGTAACACAGCGTGTAGGCTGAAGGCTGCTGCCTAAATCCCCTTGCTGGGGGCTTGCCCCAGGTGCCAGCAGCACTGTGGCATCAGGACTGTCCATAGGAATCAGGACAGGAGGTGCAGGAGCAGCCCCAGGCCCTGGGCAGCATCAGTCCTAGAGGCTCCACTGTGGAGTTACCTTGGATTGTTGGATATTGACCCTGGGAGACCCCTTGTGGATTCCCTAATTGAAAATTAATACCGGATCAATGCCATGGGCAATTTGCATATTGATCATAAACAACTTTGAAGGCACCAAGTGTGTGTTGGATCGATGGTGCTCTCGAGCAGCTGCAGGGAGGGTCCCCGAGGCTCCTGCTGGCCAAGTCCCTGAAGGAGGTGGAGCTGCTGGGGCAGGGATGGTTTGTGCCAGACTGGAGTCACAGCACGGAGTTCACAGCCTTTTCCTGGGGTTCCCTTTGGACGGGGAAGGAGGGGAAGGGCTGTTTGTTTGCTTGTTTTAAACCAAATGGCCACAGCCCAGAGGCATCCCAGAGAGCAGGGGACATCACCCTGTCCTGGGCACACAGCCCTCCCTCCCTCCCCACCTGCCATGTGCAGCCTGACACTTCCAATAGAGGTTTCCAAAAGCAGAGGCTCTGTTTTTTCTGAGGACACCAGAAGGGAACTTGGCGGTGATTTTTCCCTGGCATTTTCATCTTACATTTGCTCTGTGAGGGTGGTACTTAGACCCTTCTCTGTCTGCTCAGGACATTGACCAGTTATTTCAGAATGGTTTTGGGCTGAAGGGAACAAATATTTTGTATCAAACTCAAATGAAACCTCAAAAGCTTAATCTGAAAATCTGTAACTCATCCTTGGAAGCTTGTGGCACAGAGGGATTGCTGTGGGCACGGAGATGAAGCATGTGGACTGGCACTGCATTACCTGCCCCTCCACACACGTGTGCAGCACAAGGGACCTGCCAGGGGAAGCAGCTCTGGCCCAGCCGTGGGCAGAGCTCGGGGAGCAGAGAGAGGGCAGGGCTGCAAACCTGCATCCCAAAGTTGCCATTTATTTTCGGAGCAGCCGGCGGCTCCAGGAGGTCGCTGTGCATCTGATTAGCACGTTATGGGGCTTTCATTGACTCGCCTGGGCTGTGCTGATGAACTCAGGCTGGGGACAGGCGCCTCTAATTGAGAGAAATAAATTCTTATCACAGGCCTCTGCTGGAGTCACCACCTGTGCGTGTGCCTTGCTCCAGGTTCCAGGAGCAGATCCAGTCCCGGAGCACCTGACGTGCCCCTGTTAGTGGCAAGGAGCGAGGCTCAGGGGCTGCAGACACCAAGCACCATCCCAGGGTGACTGAAAGGTTCTGTCTGCCCAGTCTGGCGTGGCCCACCTGGTGCCACCTCCCTGCTTGGCCACAGGCTGGCAGCTTGAGAGCCATCAGAACCCTCATGTATCTCCTTGGGAGCTGCTCTGTGCTCTTCCCTTTTTCCTGATCCCTCTGTGTTTCACCTGGGAGCTGGAGCAGCCATTGTCCATTGTTACCTGAGATCTGATGACAAGTGGAAGATCCTTCCCTGGTAACGAGACATGGGCGTCACAGGGGAAAGGGGTTTGTGATGCTGAAAAAAAAAACCAAGAATGAAGGTATAGTTTCCTTTAAAAGAAACCCATCTGTTTAAAATGAAAAGGAAAAAAAAGCAGTCCAGGGTCAGCAGAGCTGTGCAGCTCAGTGTGGTGCAAGGCCGTGGTGGGCAGTCCCGTCCCCAGGGCAGTGGGGCTGTGCTCGGGCTCCCTTGGCTGCTCACAGCCCCTGTAATTTTGCCCATTCTCGGGGCCGTGGCCAGGCTGCCTCCCTGAGTGTGTGCAGCGGTGGGAGCTGAGTGGAAAGGCTTCACTTGACATTCCCTGACCTCCTGGTGCAGCTGAGTGCTGCAGAGCCAGCGCTGAAATTGCAGTCGCTTTCAATTACCCAAAGCCAAGAGAGGTGGAGAAAAAGGGGCTGTTGGCTCCAGGAAGCTGAAGTTGCTGCTGCTGAAAGCTCGTTAGTACAAGGGGAAAAGCAATTACTGACGTTTTGCCAGTGCCACTGACCCAAACCCAGGGAGGAGCAGCCCAGGCCAGGCTGTGGCCATTCCTGCCATGCAGGGTGATGTGGGACCCCTCAAGGATGCCCTTAAGGACAGCTCCAGGGTTGCAGAGCTGTGGGGTGTCTCCCCTCCCTGTTCTCCTCAGCAGGTGTGTGTTGTGAATGCAGGAGCTCACCTGTGTCACCTGCTCCCTCTTCTGCATGAACCCAGGTGGTGTTTGGTACCAGAGAGCTCTGAGGGGGCTGGCAGAGGGGTGATGGCATGGGAACAGTGACAGAACTGGAACTCTGTCTTCCAGGGGCTGCCTCGCTGCCATGGCCTCAGTTCTTCTGCAGAGAAGTGAGACCATGGCCATTCACACCAAAAACTTTGGTACTGCAGCTCTACCAGGCTGTTTTTTCTGCCTGGTGAAGCTGCACAGGTATTGCCCTTGTGGTACCAAAGTGTCTGTCCATCCTGCTGGGTGTGTTTGCCCTGTCCTTCTCAGGGCTCCTGACTCTGGAGTCCCCTGCTCTGGATCAGCCCCACCACTCCCCTCCACTGCCCCATGTCTGTGTTGGGAACTTGTGCTACTGGAGGCTGCGGGGAGATTTTAATTGTCCATAAACCAGGGCGCTGCAATTATGGCTTTCCCAAGTTTTTAGCTGAGCTTAAAAGAACTCCAAACGTGCTGAGATTGGGAAACACTTGGGGAGGGGGAGAAAGGGGGTCAGCAAGACATTAATTAACTTTTCCTTGGAGCAATACCATGGAGAGAGAGAACAGAGTAGGAGTTGTAGGAGTTGTATATTTAAAAAAAAACTAAGCAGAAAGAGGACATTTTAGTATTTCATTTAAGTGTGGTTTGTGAGGATGATGGGTTAAGGTTGTTGGGAGCTCTCCTGTGCATATTCAGCCCCTAAGGCTAAGCATGAATTAATTATAGCTCATTTTTGTTATAGTTACAGTGTTCTCAAGATGTACCTTGCTGCGAAGTTGCTAAAGTTGGGTATTAACTTCAGCCCAGCATCGGCACTGGTTTTGTTTGTGGATCTCCACAGTTTTTCTGAAGTGAGCCTATATTCCCAGTGAGCACAAAGCATCTCTTGGTCTGCCAGCATGGTCTGCTGAGAGCCTGAAGGGCTCTGCTCCCAAGAAACAAGTGACAGGATAAGGGGAAATGGCCTCAAGTTGTGACAGGGGAGGTTTAGGCTGTGTATTGGGAAAATTCCTTTTCTGAGAGGGCTGTCCACCCCTGGCACAGGCTACCCAGGGAAGTGGCAGAGTCACCATCCCTGGCAGGATCTAAAATCCATGTGGATGTGGTATTTGGGGACGTGGGGCAGTGGAAGCCTTGACAGTGCTGGAGGAACAGTGGGACTCAATGATCTTAGAGGGCTCTGTCCTCTGCCTGCAGACCTGGAGCTGGAGATGGGCTCTTTTGTTTTGCTGTTTGATCTGTGTTTGTGTTTTTGCATGCATCTCCTTTCCAGCTGATTCCAGTTTGGAGCTAGGTTAAACTGTGCAAAATACTGTTTAAAAGAAAAAGAGAAAGGAACTTGTCAAGATGCATTTGTTAGATCACGTTTAAAATGAAACAGAATTGAAGGTAGTTTTTGTCCAAGAAAGGGGAGGCTGAAAAGCCGTCAAGCCGCAGGAGAAAGCCCCTCCTTTGTTGTCCTCCTGACATTGAAGTGTAATTTTTCATGGTTATTTGGACTGGAAAATGGGGGGAAAGGGAGAGATGGGCTTGCGATTATTTCCCATAAATGACAACACAATCACATCACGCTCCACTACAAACATGCTCAAGGAATTTGCCTTTTTTTTTATATTTCATGTGTGAAAATAACAGCAACCTTTCTAGTCCTACTGAAATTAAAGGGGGTAAGTCCCTGTCGGGTTCCACTGGCTTTAAATATAGCCCAGTTTGCAAAAAGCATGGACAGCCTTGTTCCCAGCGAGTGGGAGAATGGTGATGCTCTCCAAGGGAAGGGGTTCCTGCTTGTGCATGCTCCATCCCTGGGTGTGTTCAAGGCCAGGTTCGATGGGGCTTGAAGCAGCCTGGTCTAATGGAAGGTGTCCCTGCTCATGTCAGGGGTTTGGAACAAGATGGTCTCCAAGTCCCTCCCAAGCCAAAACAATTCTGTGACTCTCTGATGTCTGGGTCAGCCACAGTCAGCAGTTTCTGTTTGTCAGTGAGAGCAGCAGAGATGCTCTGGCCATGCTCTGGAATGGAACTGTCTGGGAAATAAGTGTCATTAAACCAAGGTACATGCAGTATTGTATTGTTTCCCTGCAGCCCTTTGTCAGGTGGGACTCATCCCCCAGCTTTGCACCCAGGCTGGAGCTCTGTGGCATTCCTCTCGTAACCTTGCTTAGTGCTGCCTTTGCACTGCTTGGAGTCCTGCTTTTCCCTTCAGGAGAGCAGGAGGAGTGAACAAGCTGGTGCAGATAATCCCGTTAGGAGCTGGCACAGATGGCATTGCAGCACATCCGTGCTCCAGAGTGGGAGCTGAGGTCAGACCCCAGCTGGGGTCACCCCAGCAGAGTGCCCTGGGCACGGCGTGAGGTGGGACTGCCCTCCCTGTGCCCCTTGCTGACCCTTCCTGGGCCAGCTGCACCAGCCCTGCACGGTGACCCTGGCACAGCACGGGGACAGCTGAGCTCACCCTGGGCTGCCAGGGTGGCATCGACCCACCATGGACCTTCCTCCTCCTCTTCCTCCTCCTCCTCCTCCTCCTCCTTCTCCTCCTCCTCCTCTGGCCGCTGCGNTCCTCCTCCTCCTCCGTATGGACCCGAACCTTTGTGCCCAGGGCCCGGGGGGCTCACACCAGTTTGCACCAGTTGGAAGCAGTTGAACTGGTGGGTCGGGGGGCAGTGGGGCTGGCAGTGGGGCAGCCCCTCTGGTCTGTGGCACCGAGCACAGCCTCCCTCAGCTCCCCAGCCCAGGGCTCAGGCCTGCCTTCCTGTCGGCTTTCTTGGCTACTTATCCTGAATCGGGGAGCGTCAGAGATTCTTTTTGTTCCAAAGGAGAGACCCTGTGTACAATTAAAACTTGTTTCTGGTAAACCTCATTCCAGGAAAGATGAGCTTTTAACAAAAGGCTTTTGACAGCTGCAGGGTATTTCATTTTTTTAATGCCGAATGAAAAATCAATACATTTTTCTAGGTTATACATATTCAGAACAGGCTTGATATTTCCATTATAATGGAAAATGGGTGTCTGCACATCTCGCCTGTCAGAGCTGCACCGCCACATTTTCCAAGCCACTGCTAAATATTTCAAAGCTGATTTGATTGTGGTTCATGACAGCTAATGTTTCTCAGCTCTCCAGCCTGCCGGAGGGTGCGGAGGCAGCGCACGCTCTTTCCCATGCCTGCATTTCCGCCACCCCAGAAATGCCCTTTATCCCTTCGGATAAGAGATCTGGGTTTGTTAAGGAAAACTTGGCTGGAAAAAGAGAGGTGAGAGGTCTTGGGCTGTTCAGGCTGGTCTGGATCCCATCAGCATTTTCTGACTTCTCCAGCTCTCAGACTTCCTGGGTCTGGGAAGGGACAGACCTCGGTGGTGTGATCCTGTGCAGTTTGGGTGCGTTTTGGTGTGTGACTGAGTCAGAGGCTCCCTGACCTCTGCAGAAGTCAGATACTTGTGATTTTCCAGACTCTTCTCCTGCTCTTCCCCCTCCTCCCCCCCATCCCCCGCTTAGTGAATGGTTTAATTTTAAATTAAAAGGAAATACTGCTCTCTAAAATGATTTATTCATGAAGGAAGCAAAGACTCTTTGCCTAGGATTTTGTGTGGGGCAGGTGGATTGGGATGGAAAAGCAGCTCCTTTGGCTCCTGGGGCTACACTTCCTTGCTCTCAGTGTTGACCTGAGCCCTAGCAGTCGGAAAATTCCTTTAAAAAGTTATTAATAAAGCACCATGGACTCAGGGATGGAGCTCTGGCATGGGAGCCCGTGAACAGTGCGTATTGTTTGGGTTTCCCAGGGACGTGATTCCCCCATACAAACCCCACAGCAGCAGCTCTTGCACCTCTCTGCACTCCTGCATGTGCAGCTCTGGGCAGGAGGGGCAGGCGGTGGCAGAAGGGTCACGGTGCTTTGCAGGTGAGTTCCCTGTGTCTCACTGACCTCTGCTCATTCAGCCTTGCAGCTGGGGTTGGGGTGTCCTGCCCACCCTGCTGCAGGTGCCTCCTGTGGGCCGTTCCGTGGGGACAGGGGTGGCTCTGCTCGTGTGCAGGGTGACACCGGGTGGCAGTGGCAGTGGGAGCTCCTGGTGGTGTGCAGTGGATTGAGGGAGGAGCAGAGCTTCCCCTGCCAGATGTGCTGCCTTGTTCTCGGAGAGGGATGCCCCAAAGGAGTGCAGGGCATGGATGGTTGGGTGCCCTCACACGGGTGTTTGCTTTCCAGAGCTGTCCCCAGAGCCTGGGCACACACCCTTTGGGAGCAGGAGCTCTGCTGGGCAGGAGCTGGCTCAGACCTGGGTGTGAGTGTTGGGGGCAAGTTCTGAGCGGGGCAGAGCCCACTGAGCACCCAGAGCCAGCTCAGGGTGGCTGTCCCCACTCTGTCCCTGGGCACAGGGGGAGCACTGGTGGCTGTGCCCTGGCCAGGCTGAGCGTGGTGAGCAGAGCAGCCTGAGCCTTGCAGAGAGCTCTGCTGGGAGGGGATCAGGGCCAGATGGGCTCAGTGCTTGCCCTCCCCTGTGCCACAGGCCCTGGCAGTGAGGCCCCTCCTAGGGAGGGCACAGGGACCTCTGCCCGGGCTGCTTCACAGCCTCCCTGGGCAGGTGTGTTACACTCTGCTCCCTTCCCACCCTGCTTCAGAAAAACCACTTTTCAGAAAAAAGCCCGGGGTGGAGCAGGAGGAGGGTTCAGGGCTGGCTCTGTTCCTGCCCTGTGCCTGGCAGAGGTGCTGAGGCAGGAGCAGTTTGTGTGCACAGGGACTCAGAGTGCTCAGTGCCAGAGATGTGGTGGTGGATGGACACAAGGAGCTGCAGCCCTGGCCGTGCCGGGGACTTGCTGTTTGTAGCCTTGTTTTTTAATCATTTTCTCCCGTTATTGGTATTCATAGCTCACATTTTTCCGGTTACTGTCAGCCTGGGCTTTCATCCATTTTAAAGAGCTATTTTTTCCCTTGTTGATGATGATGATGGTATAAAGACAGATGGTGTAACTGCTTATGAATGTCCTATTTTATTCCTCTCGAACCAGACAGCACACTGGAAGACACGTATTATTTCCACATGCTCAGGTTAGAGCCCAGACAGCGGCTGAGCCTGGCTCGCCCTTCCTCTTCCTCCCATGCCGATGCTGACACCTCCGGGTCGCAGCCGGGAGTGCCGCTGCACCACAGCCCTTTGTTGTTCAGCCGGGGCTGGGGCTGGGGGCT
>VZTZ01010973.1:77659-104297 GCA_013400955.1 Drymodes brunneopygia | reverse complement strand
ACACCAGGCTCACACCAGCCTCACACCAGGCTCACACCAGGCTCACACCAGGCTCACACCAGCCTCACACCAGGCTGACACCAGGCTCACACCAGGCTCACACCAGGCTCATACCAGGCTCACACCAGGCTCACACCAGGCTCACACCAGGCTGACAGGCTCTGTGCCCGTGCTGTTGGTGTGGGCTGGGCTGTGATGCTCAGTGTTCTGTTCTGAGCTTTCAGCACTTCAGCCAGGGTTTCCCCCGTGCCTGTGCACCTGCAGGGAGCTGCCTGGGTTTGCAGGCTCTTCCCCTCACTGGGATGAGGGCAGGACTGCCAGCATGTCCCTGCTGTGCCTCGTGTCTGGGCTGGGGCTGCAGCTGCTCCGAGCTTGGCCTGAGCAGGAGGGACGTCCTGTGTCTGCTCTGGCACCTTGGTGACCAGGGTCAGAGCTGCACCCTGTCACTGGGTCTGAAGAGCTCGAGATGGGGATGAGGGGGGAGGATGAGGCTGAAGGTGCTGGAGGCTCCAGTCACTCCCTGATCCTTCTGTAATCCCTGATGTGGCTGGGTAGAACCTTACTGTGTAGGCAGCCATGTCACTGTACATGACACCTTGGGGGAACCTCACTACAGCTCCAGGTGGGCAAGGTTCTTCATTTTGTCTTCATCTCTCAGTTCTTTCCTCTACAGTTTCTGTCTTGAGCAATAAGCTGGTGTGTTGGGAGAGCACTGGGTGATGCTGATACCTGCCACCCAACACCTGTGCACAGCCTTAGCTGCTGCTCTTGCTCATTGGCAGCTGCCTGTTCCTCTGTTCTGCCTTCCATGTCTGTGTCACACTTTCTGCTTTTCTTGTTTCAGAAGAACCCAGTGAAGATGTGGAAGGGCCCAGTGAAACAGCTGGTGATGCTGAGGAGCCTGCCAAGGAGCAAGAGAGTACAGGGGACAAGGACCAGAGTAAATGGACAGGTATGATTCTGTGATTTAGCAGAGGTGGTGTTTGGTCCCTCCTTTTCTTTAAATCCAGGAAAGGGAGGTGGAAAAAACAGTGGTCCACAAAACCCTTTTTAACTGACCACAACGTGGCAGTGTCAGCGTGACATGAGTGTCATCCTTTGTGAAGGCTTTGGGTGTAGCTTCTTGAGATACTCAGTAGTGGGAGTTGTGGTGGGTCCTGAGCCCCCTCTGAGCCCCAGGCTGGCTCTGGGCCCTGGGTGCTCTGGGACCAGCCCTGGGCAATGGGGATCAGCAGCTGGGAGAGGAGGAGGGAGAAGGGGACAGCCCCTCCTGCCAGCAGCCAGCACGTGGTTGGATTGAGCACATCATTTGATGATTCCATGATTGTCCCACTCTGGAGAGGGCCATCCATCTTCCACCCTCATCTGCCCTTGCTGATCACTTCAGCCTGGGTGCAGGACCCGAGGTGCTGAAGGTGGCATTCAACGTTCTTGGCCCAGGACACAGCAGTTCTGGCTCAGAGTTCTTCCAGGCAGCCTTCTCCTGCTGCCTTCATGGTTGGTGAGCCCCAAAGATACTTTGTCTTACATTGTCTTCCCAAAGTGGAATGTGGTATTTCACTCCACAGTTGCAGTCTCAGCCCATCTCAGTCCCAGTCAATGGCAGATGTGCCCTGACTCGTGCAGAGAGCAGGCTGGCCCTTGTGGGCTGTTGAAGTTTGTGCTCTCAGTATGGGCTGCTGAGGTTGCTCTGTGTGTTCCTTCCCATCACAGACTGGTTCTTAACCCAGAAATGCAATTTGGTTTGGCCATAGGTGGTTTTTAGTCGCAGTTCATTGTGTGGGATTGTGTGATTCTGAGCACAACCATTTTGTGAAGTGTCACAGACAGAGGTAAGTATTGTTTATTGATTAAATCTCTTCAGGGGTAGATAGGGCTCTTTGCCCAAACCTGAGGCACTTAAAAAGGCTAATCTATGTGCAAAGATTATATTCCCAAACATGTAAGGAGAAATGAGGAGTTTGAGGGCACCACCCTTTTCTGTCCAGAAACTCTGAATTTGGATGGTTTAATTTCTTCACCCTGCCAGTGAAATTCCTAACCCAGTGTTCATGAGCCAAGGAGCAGATCAGAAATGGGACAGCTCCATGGGGTCTGCAAAGGGAGCTGTGTGGGGAGGACACAGAGTGGGCCCATGGAGCGTGGGACCAGCCTTGTGCCAGCCAAGGTGTGTGTGATGTGCTGGCACTGAGCTCGGGCTGCTCCCAAGCTGTGACACCACCAGCCTGAGCTTCAAAGCAAGATCATGTTACCAGTTGTTGCTGCCCAGCCCCTGTGCAGAGCAGGCACCACACCTGGATCGTGTTTCTGCCCTTGTCCCTCGAGGATGTGACTGTGTTGACAGGTCCTCCTGGACCTCAGACATGGGAAGGAATAGCAAGTGGGTCAGGTTATTCCTGACAGCCCCAGAAGAGAAGGGTACAGGGACATGGAAACCCAGTGCAGGTGGGGCTGTGAGCAGGGAGGGGAGCAGGCAGCACTGGGGAGCTCTCCTTGGAGGAAGAGGAGGAGGAGGCTGCCGAGACAGCCCTGGGCAGCAGGGGAGGGCTGTGACCACAGTGTCAGAAAGCTGAAGGACACAAAGCCTTCTTTGCATTTGCCCTCATTGAGCAGAGCAGCACAGCCCCTGTCAGCAGCAGCGTGGGGAGAGCCCAGCTCCAGGGAATGGGCTGCAGGGCACCTGGTGACACTGAGCCTTGTCCCTGACCTGCTGTGCTGTACCTGGGTGTTGGGAGACGGTACCTGCAGCACATCAAACCTGCCAGCTGCTCTCTCTTGTGCCCTGCAGAGGAGAGGAGGGGAGAGGGGAGGTGTGGCAAGGGACAGACACAGGGCTTGTCCCTGCCCGAAGGAGTGGCTGGGGAACTGCACACCTGCCATCCCTGCCCCAGATTTTCCCGGGAATTGACCAAACAACTGTTTGTAAGTGCTGATGGGAAGATAATGAGATGAGGAACAGTTGGCACAGATTTGTCAAGAACAAATCATGTCAACACGACCTAATTTCCCTTCATGTGAAGAAGGTCCTGTTTGGAGTCAGTGGCTCCTTGGGAAGGCTTTCGATGCCACTTTCAGGACAGGCTGAAATGAAGCACAGACATTGCAGTGTAGGTGACAATATTGTGCCATTGGTGGGTTTCATTAGTACTGGAAAGCTCTCCATTCCTGAGCTGGGGTGCTGGGAAGGCTGGGCAGCAGTTACAGAAAGCCCAAACAGCAGGAACAACCCAGAACAGAGCAAAATCAGTCAGGAGGAGAAAATTGAATGAACAGGCTTATTTGACCCAAAAGAAGACCAAAGAGGAGGACAAGATAAGTCTTCTTGTGCATGAAATGCGTCTGAAAGGAAGGAAATTATTTGTTCTCCATGTTGAGGATACAGACAACAAGACACTAAAGGCTTAAACTGAAGGGAGAAAGACTGATGTTAGATAACAAATTTTAAAAAGTCCTCCCATACAGCCTGTGGCTTAAGCACTGCAGTGGGTTTTCTGGGGAGGTTCCTCAGAGAGATTTCAAGTAAGATTAGAGGAGCTGCCATGGGGAATGAGGCAGGCTCAGGCTGTGCTGCTGTGGATGGACTGGCTGGCCTTGGGAGAAGCCTGTGAGCCAGGTGACTCTGGGAAGGTGGAGATGGGGGCAGGGGAGGTGTGGGCTGAAAGCCAGGGACAGGGCATGTGAAAGGGGAGGGGGACAGAGCTTCTTGCTGCTCACCACCTGCAGTTTGATTGTTTGACTCCCCTTTGTGCTTCAGTTTCCTCACTGCGCACTGGGGATTTATTTCTTCTGCTTTCTTAAAAGTTTGCAAGATCTGTAACAAGACAGTGAGTTCCTCTGCCCATCTCCCTGCCCCAGCCCAGGGGTGAGGGTCTGCACTGTGGTGGGTGCAGTCCAGGCACAGCCTGTGCTGGGGTTAGTGCCAGCACAAGGGGAAAACCTCTGTTTTCATTGTAAACTTGTCAAAATGTCTCAACTGCAAAATAAATGTATTGATTCATTCTTTCTATTTATTTTTAAATGGAATAATGTGAAGCAGAAACATTTTTTAGGTGATACTTTTCGATTTAATATACATGGGGAAAACTCCATCCCATAGAAGGGCTCGTTGGATCTTGATTTTTACAGACATCTCTGGTTTCTGGAAGGTTCTGGAAGATGGCAGTGCCTCCACACTGGAGCAGGGAGAGGCTGTGTGCCTGATGGCTCAGTGTTGGACATTGTCCTGTCATGGCTAATGTGAGATTTACCACAAGCAAACCAGCAAGGGGGAAAGGACTCGTGGCAGATCCCGACTCCATTTGTGAGGCAGGATGGGGATGGTGGACGCTCAGCTGAAGCCCTGCTCATTTCTCTACAAGGCCTCTCAGATTTGGGGTGGTGCTGGTTTGTCTCTGATGGAGAAACCATCACCAGCAGTGACCCAACTACCAGAGGCTTCCTTAATGCACTGTCCATTGGGTACACGGAGAATATCAGGGGTTTTTCCACAAAAACAAAAAAAAGTCTGCTTAAAATACAGATTGAAATGAAGTCTTTCTGGAGGACTGGCCTGAAGGGCTTTTATTTTTGTTAATGACTTTTTATTTTTTTTTTTTTAGTCCATGATGCTCACCTAACAGAGCAATTAGTGCAATGGACCGTCCCTGATTCGAATCCGTGGTAGATTGCTATTAAAGGAAGTATTAATGGGCTGCTGAGAGCTGGGAAATTGTTGCAGAAAAGTGTGTTTATGGAGTATGGTGCTGGCAGGCATGATTTCAATCGGATTTGACATGTTTAACATAAATGTATACTGCACAGCTCCTGCAGTTTATGAATAATTCCTACAGGCCGACTGCCTTTCTAATTACTGAAATTGAAAAAAACAGGTCAGGCACATCCTGACGGAAATCTATTCCTGCTCCTCCCCCCGGCTGCTTTTTGCTGCTTTTTTTTAATATCTGGCGTTTGTGGAGCACTTAATGGCCGAGATGTTCTGGGAGGCTGGGAGGAAGGGGATGGGGGGCACGATGGAGCCACTCAGCACTGGCACCTGGGAGAGGGGATGGCAGGGAAGGGCTGGGAGGGTGACTGTCACTGTGCTTTTCCAAGGATACAGGAAGCACAGAAGGCTCCTGGGTGGCAGCCCCAGCCCAGAAGCGTGGCTGGGCTGGGTGGCTGCAGGCAGCAGCCAGCTGAGCTCTGGGCGTGCTGGGTTCTGGTGGCACTGGGCGTGCAGTGGGAGCTGAAGTGGGCTGCAGGAGAGGTCTGTGGTGCCATCAAAGTGCCACCTCCATGAGCCCCTGGTGCTGCCTGGCATCTCACAGAGGCATCTGCTGGGTGTGCTGTGTTCCTCTGGAGCAAGGCAGGGAAGGCTGGTGGCGGCTGAAGCTTCTGGATATGAATATTTAATAGTAATTCAGCTGTGGGTACTCACTGCAGGTGGGAAGGTATGACACAGCATTAGAAAAACAAATTATTGGGCCATTTTCGGGGCTGTGAAGCCGCAGTGAGGACGGGCACAGAGTGCCAAGTGTGGGGCATTTACCTGTCAGTTGAGTTTCTGTCATACACAGAGCTGAGAAATGCTGCAGAGCAACAGGTAGTGCACAGGCCTGGTAGTGTGGCTACAGCAGCTGACTGGAACAGAAGTTCCTTCAGGGAATGGGCAATTAAACAGAGTTTGGGGAGGAAATGTTGGCTGTGTGTTCCTGAGGAGGCAGCAGTGCTGCAGCAGTGCTGGGTGCCCCGTGCCCTTCCCTGTGGCCATTCCTGCATCGTGGCAGTTTCTGGGCAAGGGATGGAACAGATAAACCAGCCCTGGATTTCAGGACACACACAGGTGCTGTAAGGGCACAGAAGGGCAGAATCCTTGGGCGTTGATGGCACTCAGTAGCAGCTCCCACTGGTCCAAGGAGTGGTGAGTGCTGAGTGATGGCTCCAAGAACAGGTTGAAGTGATTTGAGGAAGGAGACACCACCAAATACAGAATGCTGTTTCCCATCAGGCAGTGAAAGTACAGTTCCCTAATCTCTCTGAGAACTTTCCCAGGTCAGTGGCTGGACTTCATGGCAAGGAGTTTTTTGGAGGCTGGTGGTGTTTAAATCAATGGCAATAGCAGAAACCCCAGTGCAAATTTCTAGGGCAAGTGGCAAGCTGGTTTACGGAATGCAGGGAGATGAGAACCTCTGGCTTACGGAAAGCAGCATGAATTAATAATCATTTAATTGGCTTTTCCATTATGTTGCTTGGTTGGGAGATGGAAGTTTAGATGAAGGGGCTGTCAGTGATACTTTAGCTAAAAGAATCTGATGGGTAGGAGGTGGGTGGTGACTGCCCTCCCACCAGGATGGAGAGCAGCAGTTTAGGGGATCCATGCTGGCTTTGCCTCTGGAACTGGGAAAGGAAAGGTCCCCACTTGCAGGGAAGTGCCCGTCTCACCTCTGGAATAATCCCAGGGAGATCTTCCCTCCTTCTCCTCTGTAAAGGAGCTGCTGAGAAGAGCCAGGAGGTCAGGAGATCTCCCCAGGAGCTGTGGCAGCCCTGCCCCATCACTCTTGGCTTTTAGGGGACATTTGTTGAGAAATGCAGATCTCCCTCTACGTCAGCAAATCTGAACTAAATCCATTTAAAGAGCCAAAGTAATAACAATACTATTCAATATGTAGGGGTACATTATACTTTAAACCAGATTGCTTTTTCTGCCCTGTGAGGCCTGGACCTGGAAGCAAGATGCTGGCCTTGGTCACAGCACAGGTAGAGCTTGCTCCAGTGTCACTCAGCCCTTCGAGGCCGTGACCTTCTGGACGTTCTGAGCTCAGGACATTCTGTTGTGTCCTCTCTGCACAGACAGAAGGTCCCATGCTATGCTGAGAGCTCTGCAGGCAGACACCAAGCCGTGTCCTCATTTCTCCTGGTAGCAGAGAGTTCTTAATTCCTCTGATCATCTGGTGATGTGGACTGAATGTGTCATTTTGTGCATTTGACTGTTTATCAACAATAACTTCAGTCTTGGTGTTAAAATTCCCAGCTGAGCTGTCAACTCAAAAACTAATACTTCAAATAAATATCCTATGTGCAACAAATCAGTTATTCTTGGGCCTGGACAATCATCAATAATTCCAGTTTTGAAGGATTAAGGTTATAGGGTTGGATCAAGTGATTTAATGAAATGGGACACTTAGGAGATGGTACATTTTAATTACCCGTTACTAATTCTAAGCAGGCTGGTTCACAGTAGAAAGGAGATGAGAAAATACCCTGTTGTGACTCCCAAGGCTGGAGCTGGTGTTCAGCAGCCTGGGGTAGCTGATGTTTGGGCTGAATTCAGTCACTGCATCCAAAAACACTGCACTGGTGAGCAGCTGGCAGGGGTCAGTGCCCAGTGCAGGGACACAGTGGGGACCACACAGGAGCCACAGTCACCCCCTAGGGAGGTCTAAAGGGACCCAAAGCCACGACTGTCACTGTCATCCCTGCCCAGTGCAGATCTAGAGCAGGACTCAGGTGGCTGTGCCAGGCCACCCTGGCACACCTGGGGTCTCCAGCTGCTCGTCCCAACACCCTGATCAGGGCTGGCATGTCTGAGGTCACACTGGGGACTGGACAGTGTCAGCAGCAGTCAGGCTCCTGCAAGGGCCACTCACATCACACAGGGCTCAGGCAGGGCATTTGAAGGCAGAGTGGTCCTTCCCCCAGCACAGTGCTGGCTCTTGGGGGTGGCCTCTCCTCTGCAAACCCTCCAAGGAGCAGCAGAGTGGTGCCCAGTCCCTAACGCTCCAAGCACGTTTGTTGTGGGAAGCAAGGGAGCTCAGCTCTGGCCCTGCAGACATCCTTAAGCCCTTCTGAACCCCAGGGAGAGTCTCAGTTCAAGCAGTGAGCTGAGCAGAGCAGCCCATCATCCTGCGAGGGCAGAGGAGGATCTCTGATGGTGTCCATCACTCAGCACTGACCATGCAAACTCATTCCACCCCTGGTTTGGATGTTTTTGTGGCGTTGCAGCACAGCAGAGTCCTGGGGTTTGGGTTTCAAGGACTGTACATGCACACATGGAGGCTGCTGCCCAGCCAGGCAGGAGGCACCAGGCATGCAGCTGGCAGTGCTGTGGGGAACAAGATCCCTTCCAAAGCCCATCTGGTGTGGACAGGCCTACCAGGAGAAATTCAGGAGTCCCAGGTTAAGTCCTCTGATCCCTGCCTCCCTCTGGCAGTACCTCTTTGTAATACTTGTTTTCCCTCTCCCGGAACTGATTTTGCCTCTGTTCAGCTGAATGCAGAGATGGGGACTGGCAGGGAAGGTAGTTAGGAATGGGAATTGTATTCTCCGCTGTGATGTGGTACATTTGGCAATACAGCTCATGCCAGTGCACAGCAGGGTCTTTGGGAAGGAAGCAGTTTGCTGGGATCTGACTCTGGGCTGTATCCTCTGAAACAAGGAGCAGACACCAGCGGGTTCACAAGTTGAGTAGGAGACAGGGGGAAGAGTATGGGGGACTGGCCTGAGAATGCTACAGCGCCTTGTTAATCGGCAGCTGATCCATCATATTAAATATCCAGCTGTCAGATATTACCTTTCAAGTGAAAATGAATAACTCCCATTAAGGGCGAAATGGGTTTGAAGTCGATTCGAGACAGATTAAAGTACCGTTATGAATGTGTGTTCGGGGAGGAGGAGACGGGGGCTGTGTATAATATACTTGTCCTTACAGTTTTTAAATAATAGATGTCCCACAAATTTATGTACTGAAGGCAGCCAGGGTTCGGGGGAGGAGAAAGGTCAGGGATGTGCTTCTCCTGGTGCCACAATTTGTGGAGTGTTTTGCTGTTGACTTTAGGGCTCGTTTGCATTTCTCTGTGTGGCTGGAGCAGAGTGGCCTTTTCTCAGCTGATCACAGTGGGAGTGTTTGGGTCCCGTTGGCCAGGTCCCACCAAAATCAGGATTTTGGCAGGACCATGTGCTAGGGAGCACCAGATCTGCACATCCCTCTGGAGGCAAGGGCTGAGACATCCCAGCAGCACCCCTGCTGCCAGCACGGGTGCCATCCAGTGGGCTGACAGCCACAGCCACCAGCCCACTGCAGGGCAAAGGCATTTCAGTGTCCATGTTAGAATGTCTTGGGTCAGCCAGGGGTGTGAGTTCTACCTTACCAAGTAAGTCCAGCTGCTTCTGGAGGTGACACACGGGCCTTCACCATCTGCCCAACCATTTGTGCGTCCAGTGAAGCCACAGGGCCAGAGGTTGTTAAGCAGCCCCCAGAAACAGCTGAGGTCTTTCTGCTTCTGGCCACCAGTGACACAGTTCCCTTGCTGTGGGAGATCAGCAAGAATGAAGTGGTTTTGGCCAGGTGTGCATTGCAGGACGCAGGTCAGTCCTGAGATTCATCCTCCTCCGAGTCCTTAGGGTGTGTGTCAGGCAGTAAATGGGAGCCCTGCCATCGTCCAGCCCAGGCCTCTCTGGGCTGTCTGATGTAAATCCCTTTCTGTTGCAGCACCAGCCAGCCAGCCAGAGAAGGAGCTGACGGAGCCTCCAGCATCCTCCAAGCGGATGTCGTTTCCCAGCAGTGCTGAGTCGCCTCTCTCCTTTAAGTGGTCAAAAACTTCAGAGGAGACCAAATCAGAGCAGGTAAGGCAGAAGAACCCATCTCTCTGTGCAGGTGATGTGTTTCCAGTGTGCCAAAAGCAAAGAATAAAATGGGAGAAAGAGGATGAAAGGTGATAACGGGTGGTGGAAGGCATCAAATTATTGAAGCCTGGCTGTAAGAGAGGAAAGTAGCAGCTGGAAGAGCTGTGTTATTAATGTGTCTGTTCTGCAGATGTACCAGTGTCCATACTGCAAGTACAGCAACACAGATGTGAACAGGCTGCGGGTGCACGCCATGACCCAGCACTCTGTGCAGCCCATGCTCCGCTGCCCACTCTGCCAGGACATGCTCAACAACAAGATCCACCTGCAGCTGCACCTCACCCACCTGCACAGCGTGTCACCTGACTGTGTGGAGAAACTCATCATGACGGTAAGGGCCGTGCAGGCAGCCATGGCTGCTGCCATCCCAGCACGTCCACTGCTGTCCTGGCGTGTCCACTGCTGTCCTGGCGTGTCCACTGCCATCCCAGCACGTCCACTGCTGTCCTGGCGTGTCCACTGCTGTCCTGGCATGTCCACTGCTGTCCTGGCATGTCCACTGCCAGCCCCACAGAGGGGAGGAGCAGGGAGTTGCTGTGGTGCTCAGCTCCTTCACCTGTCAGAGCTCTGCCTTTGAGGTTTGCTGCATCCTGGTATGTTGTGTCCCTGCTTGAGCACTGTGAAGCTCAGCTGTTGAGTGATTTCCCTGTGAAATCACGATAAATACAATTTCCTTGACCTGATGAGGTCTGTGTGTGGGATGGCAGCTTGTGCAGAAGCTTCTGGAAGATGCAGCAGCTGAGGGGATATATTGTCCCTGTTGTTTCTTTGGTATGATATTTGATGGAAGGTTGTGTCTAGATTTAGGAACTTGTCATCAAGTATATAAAATAAGTTTGCTCCAGTCCAGCCTCCCTGCACAGGCAGGGTCCCTTGAGCACGTTGCTCAGGATTGTCCAGACAGCATTTGAGTATTTCCAGGAGAGGAGACTCCAGAGCTCTCTGGGCAGCCTGTTCCAGTTGCCACTCCATAAGTGCCTTTATGCTCTTACCTTCCTGCTTTGCATTACTGGCTGCCTGTCCCCTCAGGGCTCCTCAGGATGTAGCCCTGCCATGCCTGTGCACCTGGGTCACTCAGCTGTCCCACCCCAGAGACCACAGCCTCTGAGACCTGTGGCCATTTCACTGGTGCTGCTGAAGTGTGTAAATACCTTCTGAGGGCTTGAACGGCCCTTGTTCACCTCTTACCTACATTGGTGGCTGGTGTTTTGGCTTTCTGAGAGCAGCGAGCAGAAGCCAAGCCCCTTCCCCAGGCCAGCAGGTGTAACCAGTGTGTTTGGGGTGGCTGGCATGCTGCTGTGGAGGGGTTTGTTTTGAGCCAGGCAGGGTGGATGGGCAGGATGTGTGGTCTGGAGTGGGAATTCTGGGCTGGTCCATCCTCAGGCACATCAGTGTCCTCCAGGATATGAGGGAATGGGAGGAGCCCCTCGTGACAGAGCTCAGGACATTCTGCAGAGCAGGTCAGGCACATTTCCTTAGGTGAGCACACCTGCTGTGCCAGAGTAGGGCTGCAGGGCTCTGCAAGGATCAGCAGAGACTGGCCCAGCCATGGTGCTCATCCTCATGCATGTTCCTGGTTTTCCCACCTTCCTTCCCTTTGGCACCTGGAGACACATCTGGGGTGAGGGTTGCCTCTCCTCCTGCAGGTCTCACAGCACGGGGTGAAGAAGGTGGGTTGTTTTGTATTCTGTGACAATATTTTGAGCAGTCAGTCGGGTTTGTGCAGGGCACGGCAGCACGGGAGGGTGCTGGCTTTGCTCATTGTCACGAAGGTGGTGTGGCTGTGACGTGCTGGGCGTTGGCAGCCAGGGCAGGCAGCCCCGGGGCCGGGCCTGGGAGGAGGCTCCGGTTAATAACACCTTATCAGACGCCTTCAGGAACCTGCAGTGGCTAATATGTCTGTTGCCATGGAAACGGCTCTGCTCGGCTCAGCATCTCCAGGCTGCCTGCTCGTGTTCCCTCCTTCTCATATCAGCGAGCAGCCGGGCTGTCCCGTGGGACCCCCGTGCCCTCCCGCTGGCCCCAGCGCAGGGACAGGGGCTGGCAGAGCTGCCCGAGGAACGGAGCACACGCCGTGCCCCGGTGCCACACAGGGACAGAGGCTGGGGCTCACGCTGTCCCCCCATCTCCTGCAGCTTCCCTTACGTGGGGCTGCTGGGTGAGCGCAGCCAAGTTCTCTCTCTGTGGCACCTCAGCCTCTCTGAGCAGGGCCAGGCTCCGTCTCTCCCATCCCAGCCTCTGCTGGGCCCCGAGGTGAGGGTGGAGTGCAGTTCACCCACACAGGCAATTGCCCAGAGTGATGGGCTGGAGCTGGGAGAGAGGAGAGCTTCCCAAGAGCCTCCGGGAGCAGGAGCTCTCCCTCCTCCCGCAGCCAGCCTTATCCTTCTGCACATTTCTGTCTCGTCATCTCTGCTGTCAGCTTTCTCTTCCTCAGTTTAGGGCATCTTCCCACTGCTCCAGTCATCTTTCCATCTTCTTCTTTTCTCCCTTGCTCCAGGAGTCATCCCTGCCCATCCCTACCATCTCACTTCCCCCTCCTGCTATCTTTACATTTTTACCCTCTTTCCCATTGTCTTTTCTTATTGCTCTCTCCCTTCTGCTGTCACTCAATTTTTCTCTCTCCCTCCTTTTCGCCCCCTCCCTCTCCCCCCTTTCCCTCTCACTCTGTGTCTCATTCTCCATCTCGGATGAAGGTAATGAAAATAATCGGGCTTCATTAATTCTGAGCCCTGTGAGATGATAGCCATTTGGAGCCATGTTTGCCAATTAGATGGTCTAAATTAGAAGTGACCTTGGTATACTGCCATCACTTTGCCTCTCGGAGTCTAATGAAGCTTTTCACTCCAGCACCCTCTCTCTCTCTCTTTGTAATGGAAATTACCTCCTTTGTCTGGTGGGGAACCTTCCCTCCCGTCTGTAATTCCCCTGGTTTCATAGACATGGGGACAGTGATGTATCTCCTCAGACCTCTTCTAGAGGTTTTCTTTTCAGAGCCACGTGATTTCAGCATTTTGGGGTATATTCAGAGGAACTGTGCCCTCGTTTGGTGTCCATGGACAGTCAGCACAGGCAGCTGCAGTGTGAGGGGAGCTGGCTGCTCACACTGGCCAGGAGTAATGTTTTGGACATGTCAGCAATATGTGGGTGTTACATTGATGGGTGTTGGGCTCTGAGCCTCCAGCCCTGCACACGAGCAGCTCTGCAGTTGATTGTTAAAAATCCAGTAGATCTGATGGTGGCCAGAGCTGTGCTTGTCACTGCTGGAGGTTGTCACCAGTGAGGAGCAGGCCCACTGGTTGTTCTGCAGAGGGGTCAGGGGGTGTGGATACTGCTGGGGCAGGGAGGCAGGAGACCTGGCCGTGAGCCCTCAGGTGCTCTGTACCAGTCCTCACTGGGCCACTGTGTCCATAGAAGTGGCCACCAAATGGGGTGTGCCTGCCTCTCCATGGACCTCATCACCATAAAGACATTTTATCTGCTGAAGGGGTCTGAATTTCACCCAAAAGGTGGGGTTCTTGGAAGCAGAAAGGCTTGTCCAGCAACTTCCCACCATCTGAGGACCTTCTGAGTGGTTACAAGAGAAGAACTTAGAGGGGCCTTTACGGTCAGAGCTGCCGGGGATGGTGCTCAGGCTGTGCACAGGGGTGGATCCAGGGTGACTGAGATGGAGGTGCCATGCTGCAGTGAGCTCTGCTGGTGACTTGTGGGCCAGGAGATGGTAGCTGCAGCCACACAGGGGGTAGGGTTTGGTGTTAGAAAAGAGCAGGTATGAACAGGAGAAGGGAAGGAAGGGGGCAAACCACATTTGTTGAACTTAACGGCTGGAGGGTTGTGTTTTAGTAGTGGCTCACACTGACTGACGTGTTGCTGTTGTAAAACAGTATTGGAGACATTGAAACAGGTAGACAGGAATAGAGGAAGGGGAGGGGTTGCCAAGCTGAGGAGGGATGCCAGGATGACACACCAGGTATTGCCTGTGCAGGTGAGAGGGAGGTGAGAGCGTGTGACAGCCGCACGCACTGACATGGCTGTGCTCCAGATAAACAGCAGAACAGTCACTGCCATGAAATACATCTGTGGTACAAATGCTGTGTCACAGAGCACCACTCCTGTCACACCTGCCAGGGAGCCCTGGGCCACTGCACCTTCCTGCCCCATCGTGCCCCTGCTCTCAGTTTGCACAAAAAGCAGCCTCAGCGTGCGAGGCAAATTCTGCAGGTTCAAAAAATGAGATATCCTTGGATGTCTGTGCAGTGTAAAAGGACAAACCCTTCAAAAAAGGCAGTCTGGCATTCCGTGTCAGTGCCAAGTGATTTGGGATGTGCAGCCCCTTTGCACTCATTGTATCTTTGCCACCTGCTCAGGGCTGGTCCATGGGGATGAAAGGACGGAGGGTCCTGCCCTGGATCACGGTGTAGGAAAGGGACAGGAGCAGCGTGGATGGAGCCAGAGGACTGGAGTGGGTCCAGCTGCTGACCAGTGCCTTGTTCCCAGTGGTTTGCTCCCCAAGGCCAGCCCATGGCTGCACCACCACAGTTCCCACAGCCATACCCAGAATTTCTAGTCCCCTGCACTTTTTTCCAAGCTTTTTTTCTGTTTGCATTTGGGAATTTTGTGCCTGTAACAATTTAATGTACCACAGCCTTTTTTTCCTTCCTTTTTTTTTCTTTTTTTTTTCCCCCTTTGGTGGGGGGAGGATGGAAGGAAGGGAAGGAATGGTGACTGTGGAGATGCAGGTAGATAAAGGTAATTACTTAAACACATATAGGGCAGGACTTGGAGGTTTGGAGCCCCAGATTAAGATGCAGAGGAGCATGTGAGGTTGATGATTATATTTCGGGGAGAGTTAATTGACGGAAGGTGAAGGCAGACAAAGAACCGCTGCTTACTGCCTTCTTGAATCCCAATCAGGAATTATGATTAAAGACGCGGCGAGACAACAGAGGCCTGATGAATTGGTGTCTTTTTTTTTTCTTTTTTGCCGTCATTCACACTTGATTGACTTCAACCTTTCAAGTGCAAAAGTCTCTCTTTTCCATTATTATTCATAGCCATCTGAGTTTTTCTAATTAAAGTGTATGAAAACAATTACTGATCCGTCGTACTGAGCGTGGTGGTGGGGACGGCTGCCGTACTGTAACGCCTATGAAAAGCCACAGCTCTATAATGATGTGCAGCTGAGGTGTTAGATAATTTTATTCTTTTTCTACTCTGTTGGGGTTTTTTTTAATTTCTCATGATTTATTTTTCATAATTCCTAAAGATCCTAGGAAAGCAGGCTCTTCCTGCTGCTAGGGCTGAGAGGGACGGTTTCTTCTTGCCTCCCCTTCTCGGCATCCCTGCTCGTCCCCCTCCTCCGAGCCCAGCTCCTGGAAATTACTCTGTGACCTTTCACGTTTCCCAGCCAACCACCCACAGCCATCAGACACTTCTGTTTAGAGTATAAGGTGGAATGAGTTTGGTGTGCTCAGCTCCCCTCCTGGGATGTGTCAGCTGCCTCCTCTGCTGCTCCATGGCACTCACTGCCATGCACTGGCTGGCCCAGGAAGGGGAGGGAGCTCTGTGTCCCTCACAGCTCAGGTCATGGCTCTGCAGCCACTTGTGTGCCACCATTTCATCCTGAGATTTTCCATGGGCTTCAGCTTGCCCACATGTGTGCTCCCATCTCCTGCAGTTCACTCAGAGCCGTGTTCCTTTGCTGTGCAGAAAGCTGGGTACGTGGCAAGAAACTGCCACACACCTTCTCTCTCTCCTGAAATCCAGGGTTCAGATGCCCTCTCCATATCTAGCAGAAGGATGGAGAGGCTTGCTTTGCCTTACACCTGAATGGGAGTGTTTAATTGTGCCTCACCTTTCCAGCAGTGGGAGGCTGGGAGCAGGAGCACCTCAGGAGGCAGGGCCAGGAGCACCTGGTGGGAGGGGAGCACTCTCTGGGTGTCAGGCGTGGGCAGCTGCTCAGGGCTGTAGAGGAGTCTTTGCTTGCCACAGGCACTGACCAGCACTGGAGGCCCTGCTGGGAAACACAGGGATGGTGACAGTGACACGGGTCTGTCTGCCCTGGGGCTGTGAGGCAGCGTTCCAGCAGGGTGAGACGTTGGCTCCTGACACTCAGAAGGACATTCATTGTCCTGCATCTGATGCCAGCCGTGTGCAGGCTGCTGGTGAGATGGTTTGTGACCAGGTACATCCAAAGAAACAGTTTTCCAGAACAGGATGAGTGTGGACATTTGGCTCTTCCTAAGAGCCTCACCAGCTGAGCTCTCCAGCTCTGTAGGAGCAGGGGTGTCCCAGCACTGCACTGGTTTTGATGGTGCAGGATCTAGCCAAATACTTGAAGAGGAGCAAAGGGAACACATCAGTCAGAGCAAGGAAAGGGTTACCAGAAGCTTTTTATTTCACAATTTGCTTTCTCTTTAGTCCTTTCTTATTTTTCCTTTCCTTTGTCACCTCTCTCCTTATTTGTACTTTTCTTTCTCATGCCCCTCCTTTCCCTGCATCGGTACACTTTGAAAACAGTGCTGCAATGCTCCCTGGTTCAAGATTACAGTGTACTTTACTAGGTATGATTTAATTAGGGGCCTTATTATGTTTTCAGCAGCTTAAGGTGGGCCTTTCAACTTATCTACCTAATTGGTTGCACAAGAAGTTTCACAGCCCATGACAAAACATTGTCAGTGATCAAAGTCTGAATTCCACATAAAGGAAAAATATTAATAATAAGATTATTCTTCAAGTGTGCACTGCTAATTATGTCCAGAATGTAACTGTAGAAACACTTTTGACTGATTTGAGCTTTGTCTAATAAATATGAGTCTTCAGTGAGCTGTGAAAAATGACGCCTCTGACTTCACAATACTGATGTCTAGTTTTGCCACTGGAGATGTTTAAAATATTTTCCTGTGTTTTTCCTCTCCCTGTGTCCTTCCCCCTGTCTCTAGGTGACAACCCCTGAGGTGATGATGCCCAGCAGCATGTTCCTCCCGGCAGCTGCTCCAGAGAAGGATGGGAACTCAGGTGCAGAGGAGCTGGGGAAACAGTCAGGTGAGTGCAGGTCAATGTGATCCACGGTCCCAGCACTCCCCCAGCTCTATCACTGGTCACGGACCAGTTTAATTCTTGTTAATCCTCTCTTTGATAGGACCTAGACTCAAATACTATGTTCAGTTTGATGAGCCTTCTGTTTTGAAAATAGGCAGGACATCAAAAAGGAGCAGTGAAGACAGAGGTGGCTGAATGGCTTTTGCTTGAAAGGGAGAATTGAAGGTGATAAATGCACTAAGGGATGTGTGTGTGTGAATAATTTCCAGATATTCGAAGTGGGCAAGGAAGTAAATTGTGTAGGTTTATGCAATGGGCCATGATGAGGTTAATGGGCTGGTATTGAAACAAATGAATGAAGATAGAGGAGAAATGTTAGAAATACTTGTCGTGTTGAGATTAAAAACCACAGAGTATTCAGGACTGAAAGGGGGTGTTGATCGACCGTGGTGTGCTGGTGTAATTTTTGGGTTTTCTCTAATTCTGTTTTCACAGAGATCTCTGAGGATGTGGGGAAGACCCTTGTGCCGTCGGACAGTGCAGAGCACAGCGGGGACCCCAAGCCCACCGCCGCTGATCCGAGCGCTGCCCGGGAGGACTCTGGCTTCCTGTGCTGGAAGAAGGGCTGCAGCCAGGTGTTCAAGAGCTCAGCAGCCCTGCAGACACACTTCAACGACGTGCACGCCAAGCGGCCTCAGCTGCCAGTGTCTGACCGCCACGTCTACAAGTACCGCTGCAACCAGTGCAGCCTGGCCTTCAAAACCATCGAGAAGCTGCAGCTGCATTCCCAGTACCACGTCATCCGGGCAGCCACCATGTGCTGCCTCTGCCAGCGCAGCTTCCGGACCTTCCAGGCCCTGAAGAAGCACCTGGAAACCAGCCACCTGGAGCTGAGTGAGGCTGACATTCAGCAGCTGTACGGTGGACTCTTGGTCAACGGGGACCTCCTGGCGATGGGGGACCCCTCCCTTGCCGAGGACCACACAATAATAGTCGAGGAAGATAAGGAAGAGGAGAGTGACCTGGAAGATAAGCAGAGCCCAACAGGCAGCGATTCGGGGTCAGTGCAAGAAGACTCTGGCTCAGAACCAAAAAGGGCCTTACCCTTCAGGAAGGGCCCTAACTTCACTATGGAGAAGTTTCTAGATCCATCTCGCCCATACAAGTGCACAGTCTGCAAGGAGTCCTTCACGCAGAAGAACATTCTCCTGGTACATTACAATTCCGTTTCTCATCTGCATAAACTGAAACGAGCCCTCCAAGAGTCTGCTACTGGGCAGCCTGAGCCTACCAGCAGCCCAGACAACAAACCTTTCAAGTGTAACACCTGCAACGTGGCCTACAGCCAGAGCTCGACTCTAGAGATCCACATGAGGTCTGTCCTGCACCAGACCAAGGCTCGTGCAGCCAAGCTGGAGGCGGCCGGCGGCAGCAGCAACGGGGCTGGCAACAGCAGCAGCAGCAGCAGCCTCTCCCTGGGCTCATCCACACCGAGCCCCGTGAGTGCCAGCAACAGCAATGCTTTTGCAACCACCAGCACGAGCACTTCAGGCACCACTCCCATTCCCAGCCTGCTCAACCAGGTCTCCAGTGACAGTGTGGGGATTCCTCCCTTGGGTAACGCTGTAAGCACTAACATCTCCTCCCCTTCGGAGCCCAAAGAGGTGAACCGCAAGAAGCTGGCAGACATGATTGCATCCAGGCAGCAGCAGCAGCAGCAGCAGCAGCAACAGCAGCAGCAACAGCAGCAGCAACAAGCTCAAACCTTGGCACAGGCACAGGCACAGGTCCAGGCCCACCTGCAGCAGGAGCTGCAGCAGCAAGCTGCTCTCCTGCAGTCCCAGCTCTTCAACCCAGCACTTTTGCCGCACTTTCCGATGACCACTGAGACCCTTCTGCAGCTGCAGCAGCAGCAGCATCTTCTATTCCCATTCTACATCCCCAGTGCTGAGTTCCAGCTCAATCCAGAAGTCAGCTTGCCTGTCACCAGTGGTGCACTGACATTGACTGGGACGGGTCCAAGTTTGCTGGAGGACCTGAAGGCACAAGTTCAGCTCCCTCAGCAAAGCCATCCACAGCTCTTGCAGCAGCAGCAAGGTCAGCTGTCCTTGTCACAACCCCACTCCGTCCTGTTACAGCAGAGCCAGCACCCAGAGAAGAAGAATAAATCTGTAGTGAAGGAGAAAGATAAAGAAACCCCACGGGAAAGGGAAAGCGCAGAGAGGGGAGACAATAATGTAACACTGAAGGAGTCTCTTCCTGATAACTTAAAGCCCAAAGAGAAGAAGGACTTTGTGCCAGGCAGCAGCTCAGAGCCCTCCATACTGCCTCCACGGATTGCTTCCGACGCGAGGGGCAACGCCACCAAAGCCTTGCTGGAAAACTTTGGCTTTGAGCTCGTCATTCAGTACAACGAGAACAAGCAAAAGGGGCAGAAGAAAAATGGGAAGACAGAGCAAGGTGAGAACCTGGAAAAGCTGGAGTGCGATACATGTGGCAAGTTCTTCTCAAACATCCTCATCCTGAAGAGCCACCAAGAGCACGTTCACCAACATTACTTTCCCTTCAAGCAGTTAGAGAGGTTTGCCAAACAATACAGAGAACACTACGACAAGCTGTACCCGCTGCGGCCCCAGACGCCAGAGCCGCCGCCCCCGCCTCCACCGCCGCCCCCTCCGCTCCCTCCAGCCCCTCCTCAGCCAGCTGCTGCTCCTGCCATCCCTACTTCTGCCCCACCAATCACCTCTCCCACTATTGCACCAGCCCAGCCATCTGTGCCACTCACCCAGCTCTCCATGCCTATGGAGCTCCCCATCTTCTCGCCACTCATGATGCAAACCATGCCCCTGCAGACGTTGCCAGCACAGCTGCCACCTCAGCTGGGCCCCGTAGACCCCCTGCCCACCGACTTAGCCCAGCTGTACCAGCATCAGCTCAACCCCAGCCTTCTCCAGCAGCAGCAGAACAAGAGGCCACGAACGCGGATCACCGATGACCAGCTCAGAGTCCTTCGGCAGTATTTTGACATTAACAATTCCCCAAGTGAGGAGCAGATCAAAGAGATGGCAGACAAATCCGGATTGCCCCAGAAAGTGATCAAGCACTGGTTCAGAAACACCCTGTTCAAGGAGCGCCAACGCAACAAGGACTCCCCATACAACTTCAGCAACCCTCCCATTACCAGCCTGGAAGAGCTGAAGATTGACTCACGGCCTCCTTCTCCAGAGCCTCAAAAGCAGGAGTACTGGGGAAGCAAGCGGTCCTCTCGGACACGCTTCACTGACTACCAGCTCAGAGTCCTGCAAGACTTCTTTGATGCCAATGCTTACCCAAAGGATGATGAATTTGAGCAGCTTTCTAACTTGCTGAACCTCCCAACACGTGTTATAGTGGTGTGGTTTCAGAATGCCCGTCAGAAAGCCAGGAAAAACTATGAGAATCAGGGAGAAGGCAAAGACGGGGAGCGACGGGAGCTCACAAATGACAGGTACATTAGAACAAGCAACTTGAACTACCAGTGCAAAAAGTGCAGTCTGGTCTTTCAGCGCATTTTTGATCTCATTAAACACCAGAAAAAGCTTTGTTACAAAGATGAGGATGAGGATGGACAGGATGATAGCCAGAACGAAGACTCTATGGATGCAATAGAGCTCTTGACCCCAACCAGTTCCTCCTGCAGCACACCAATGCCCTCACAAGCTTACAGCACACCTACATCTTCAGCCAATGCGACCTCCTCAGCTTTTCTGCAGCTCACGGCAGAGGCAGACGATTCCTCCACCTTTAGTTCTAAAGCAGAAGCTACAGATGAGAAACCAAAGCAGTCTGAACCTCCAAGTACACAGCAAAACCAAACCCAAGAGAAGCAAGTGCAACCAAAGCAAGAGTCTCAGCAGCAACAGGACCAAGGAGAGCAAAAGACAAGTTCAGCACACCAAAAGATTTCACAGTTATCCTCCCCCTCTTCACTGCAACAGCCACCTCCTCCTCAGCCCCCTCAGTGCTCCTTGTCACAGTCAAGTCCAAGTCCATCTCAGCTCTCACACCTCTCCCTCAAACCCATCCACACATCCACCCCTCAGCAGCTGGCAAACCTACCTCCTCAGCTAATCCCATACCAGTGTGACCAGTGTAAACTGGCATTTCCTTCCTTTGAGCATTGGCAAGAGCATCAGCAGCTCCATTTCCTGAGCGCACAGAACCAGTTTATCCACCCCCCATTCCTGGACAGAACACTGGATATGCCATTCATGCTTTTTGATCCCAGTAATCCACTACTGGCAAGCCAGCTACTGTCTGGAACGTTAACACAGATTCCAGCAAGCTCAGCCACCTCGCCATCGACTCCAACATCCACCATGAACACACTGAAGAGAAAGCTGGAGGAAAAGGCCAGTGCGAGCCCCGGAGAGAATGACAGTGGGACTGGGGGAGAAGAACCCCAAAGGGATAAGCGTCTGAGGACAACTATTACCCCTGAGCAGCTGGAAATTCTGTACCAGAAATACTTGCTCGACTCCAACCCCACAAGGAAAATGCTGGATCACATTGCACATGAAGTGGGCTTGAAGAAGCGCGTGGTACAGGTTTGGTTCCAGAACACCCGTGCGCGAGAGAGGAAGGGGCAGTTCAGAGCTGTGGGGCCTGCCCAAGCCCACAGGCGCTGTCCCTTCTGCCGAGCTCTCTTTAAAGCAAAGACAGCTCTGGAAGCTCATATCCGATCCCGTCACTGGCACGAGGCCAAGCGAGCTGGGTACAACCTGACCCTGTCTGCCATGCTTCTGGACTGCGACGGGGGACTCCAGATGAAAGGAGACATCTTTGATGGAGCCAGCTTCTCCCACATGCCACCAGCCGGCAGCGACGGACAGAGCGTTCCCCTCTCCCCGGTGAACAAGAGTATGGAGCTGTCACCCAGAACCCTGCTGAGTCCATCCTCCATTAAGGTGGAAGGGGTTGAAGACTTTGAGAGTCCCTCCATGTCCTCAGTCAATCTGAGCTTTGACCAGACAAAGCTGGACAACGATGACTGCTCTTCCGTCAACACCGCCATCACAGACACTACCACAGGAGATGAAGGGAACGCAGACAACGATAGTGCAACAGGGATTGCAACTGAAACCAAATCCACATCAGGACCCAGCGAAGGTCTGACTAAAGCAGCCATGATAGCAATGTCTGAATATGAAGATCGTCTGTCCTCTGGCCTGGTCAGCCCAGCTCCCAGCTTCTACAGCAAAGAGTACGACAATGAAGGTACCGTGGACTACAGTGAAACCTCCAGCCTTGCAGACCCCTGCTCACCCAGCCCTGGTGCAAGTGGTTCAGCCAGCAAGTCTGGCGAAAGCGGGGACCGGCCCGGGCAGAAACGCTTTCGCACTCAGATGACAAATCTCCAGCTCAAGGTCCTTAAGTCATGCTTTAATGACTACAGGACACCGACCATGCTGGAGTGTGAGGTCCTGGGCAACGACATTGGACTGCCAAAGAGAGTTGTTCAGGTCTGGTTCCAGAATGCGAGGGCAAAAGAGAAGAAGTCAAAACTCAGCATGGCCAAGCATTTTGGTATAAACCAAACAAGTTACGAGGGACCCAAAACAGAGTGCACTTTGTGTGGCATCAAGTACAGCGCTCGGCTGTCTGTACGTGACCATATCTTCTCTCAGCAGCATATCTCCAAAGTTAAAGAAACCATTGGAAGTCAGTTGGATAAGGAAAAGGAGTATTTTGACCCAGCTACTGTACGTCAGTTGATGGCTCAGCAGGAACTGGACCGAATCAAAAAAGCCAACGAGGTTCTTGGTCTGGCAGCTCAGCAGCAGGGCATGTTTGACAACACGCCCCTGCAAGCTCTGAACCTTCCTGCTGCGTACCCAGCACTACAGGGCATCCCTCCAGTCTTGCTCCCAGGCCTCAACAGCCCATCCTTACCTGGCTTCACTCCATCCAACACAGGTGGGTACGGGTGTTACCCTGCTTAGGCACACCTTCACTTGGTGCATACCTGGCACAAGCAGTTCCCTCAGGAATGACTGCTAACAGGATTCCTGGCCCCTTTGTTCAGCATGTTGACTTCACAGCAAAAAAGAAGTAGGTATTTTATCTAATACCTGAACTCAGGAAATTTTATAGCAAAGTCTGAACTAGAGCAACATGTAGACATGCTGCATATCCCTCTGTAGAAATCCTGAAGCTCCTTCAAGGAAGTGGAGTATAGAAGATTTATCCAATGGAACAGAAGGATTAATGTGCTGAATATACCGTTAATTGTTCCTTTCTTTTTGATACGCAGTCTATGTGGTGCCATCCCAAGCATTCAAAAATCCAAACTGTTTCTAGGGAAAGGTGTGGCATGGGTGGTAGCACTGGTGACAGATGCCCAGACCATCTTTATGTGTCCCTGAAGTGGCCTCTGGGACAAATCCCAGTGCAGCTGAGGATCACTTTTGAGTGATGGGTGGGTATGAGCTGAAAGCACCTCCTCAGCAGAAAATGGTGTAGTTGTGGGACAAATCTAGTTTCTGTTTTAATAAGATTTTTCTTAACGATGCTACATAAAAATGAAATTTGTCATAATCCTTTGGGTGGCCTAATCTCAGATACTGGACTTCATCTTTTGAGAATGCTCCTTTCCTTTGTACCTCATGGATAGGTACAAAGTCTAAGCCATGTAGCAAACACTGGCAGTGGAAGGTGCAGCTCAATGACCAGCAGTGACTTAAAAAATGTGATCCAAAGGCCTTGTTTTGTTACATGTCTGAAGGGCCCCTGCACATGCCAGGGGTTTCCCTGTCACTCTTCTCACCACAGATCTGTTTTCAGAGCACTCGGCCAGAAGCATCTCTTTGGCAAATTATGTCATCACCCTATCACAGGTTGCTCTGCACTGTTTGCTTAGTGCCCCAAATTTATAAGAACAACTGAAATTACTTTTTTGCACTTCAGTCTATATTGTTGCTTTTGTTTTTCTCCAAAGCCCAGGATGTGTCCTGGGGAGATGGGACTGCATCTGATGAATCTTAAATGCTGTCAGTGACTGCCTAGACAGGACTGAACTGTTTAGAAAGTCAAACAGTCTGTTTGTGGCCTTTAGATAAAGCTGCAAAGGTCAGGCCACGGCAGCTCCGGGCCTGTCAGAGCAGATAAGGCCATGCATCCAGGAACACTGTGAATTACCTCCTGCTCCTTCACTTGAACCTCTCAGGGATGTTCAGCTGGGAAACATCCATTTCAATGGTGTCCACCTATAGCCTGCCCTTATCCGAGATCTCCAGGGCCTGGAGCCTCATTCCATACCTGTCCTGTCGTCACAAATCATTCTTGTCTCAGCACCACGTCAGGAGCAGACACAGGGGTTTGGGTCAGCTGAACCTTCCCAGCTGCAGCCACCCTCCTGGCAGCCCTCCTGAGGCTCCTTGGCAGCACAGCCTGAAATAAAAGACACCGTGCCTCCAGGGCTGGTCCCAGGCTCTGCCACTGCTCCTGCCCAGGCTGGTCTCTGAGCAGCCCCTGCCAGTGCTGGGGCTCAGACAGGTCGGGTTTGGCTCGTGGGTTTTACACCAGATTCCTGCTCAGGAGCTGGGGAATGTGCGGGGCTGTGCCACCAGGACATTGGACCTTTGTTTTGGGGTTTTTTTTTCCACAAATGGCATCACGGGAGTTGCCAAGCAAAACATTCCTCTTCAGGAGCATATTTGCCAGCTGCAGCAGCCATGACCAGGAGCCACACTCCTCTCACCCACAGCCACTATGAGAGCTGAAATTGGCACCAGGGACAGTGCTGGTAGTGGCTCTTCCTGCTGTCGGGAAGGACAAGCTTCACATTCCACCATTAATCCTTTATGAGGAACCATCACTGCACTTTTAATTCCACCCAAAACACAATGCTTATGCCCAGGGGAGATGTCTGAACACCACATAAACTCTGGAATTGCTCAGAAGCTGAGCATCTAGAGCCCCTGACATGGGAGGGAGGGAGAGAGGGAGGGAGGAAGAGAGGGAGGAAGGGAAGGAAGGAAGGAAGGAAACGGGTTGCTTCAAAGGTTTGTGGATTCATGAACATCAGCCTCATAAGGACAAAATAAATTAGGTTTAGCTTGTTCAGTCTCCAGTTGCCATGACCAGGGCTTCCCAATCTGTGAAGATTTCTACCAGATGAGCAGTGCTGAGCTTTCTCACCCTTTGGTGTAGCAGCATCCTGCTGCTGGAGGACCCGTTAGAGCAGATGCTGACACAAGTGTTAATCATTCAGGAATTTCAGAGTCAAGAGAACATCAGCTGTGCTGGGCATCCTGGGTGCTGGTGGTTGTCCCCATCACCCATCACACAGTCAGTGCCTCTGGGCAGTGCAGAGACAGCTGCAGGCAATGGGGGCTGAGGGGACATGTCCTCACCATGCAGGGCCTGTGGAGTGGGACAGGAGCCATTCTCCAGAGGGAGCCGCAGCAGGGTTGGGCTCTCTGACCTGTGCTCAGCTCAGGCCGGTCCCTGCCCTCATCCAGAGGGGATGGAGGCTCCAGGTTGTGGGGTGGACTGGGGTCACCCTCCTCGTGCTTTCTGCCTGCCCAGCACAAAGTGACTTTTCACCTCTCTCTCTGCCTCTTGCAGCTTTAACTTCTCCCAAACCCAACCTGATGGGCCTGCCCAGCACAAGCGTCCCTTCACCCGGCCTCCCCACCTCTGGATTACCAAATAAACAGCCCCCGGCCGCACTGAGCTCACCCACCCCAGCACAAGCCACGGCGGCCGTGGCCCCGCAGCAGCCGCCGGCCACCACCCCGCAGCCGCAGCCGCAGCAGCCACCGCCCGCACAGCGCAAGGAGAAGGAGAACGAGAAGGCAAAAGAGAAGGAGAAGGCACCCAAGGGGAAGGGGGACACCCTGCCAGGGCCCAAGAAGGAAAAGGGGGAGGCACCGGCAGGCGCCCTGGCGGCCCCGCTGCCCACCATGGAGTACGCGGTGGAGCCTGCCCAGCTGCAGGCGCTGCAGGCCGCCCTGAATTCGGACCCCACCACCCTGCTGACCAGCCAGTTCCTTCCTTACTTCGTCCCCGGCTTTTCCCCCTACTACGCCCCACAGATCCCCGGCGCCCTGCAGAGCGGGTACCTGCAGCCCATGTACGGGATGGAGGGGCTGTTCCCCTACAGCCCCGCACTGTCACAGGCGCTGCTGGGGCTGTCTCCTGGCTCGCTGCTGCAGCAGTACCAGCAATACCAGCAGAGTCTGCAGGAGGCATTGCAGCAGCAGCAGCGACAGCAGCAGCAGCAACAGCAGCAGCAGCAGCAACAGCAACAGCAGCAGCAACAGCAGCAGCAGCAGCAGCAGAAACCGCAGCAGCCCAAAGGAAGCCAAACCCCCGTCCCCACGGGGGCTGCCACCCCGGACAAAGACCCTGCCAAAGAACCCCCCAAGCAAGAAGAGCAGAAGAACGCACCCCGCGAGGTGTCCCCCCTCCTGCCCAAACCCCAAGAAGAGCCTGAAGCGGAAGGCAAGGGTGCGGACTCGCTCTGCGACCCTTTCATTGTCCCAAAGGTGCAGTACAAGCTGGTCTGCCNCCCACCCGGGAAGCCGCCGCCGCCGCCTTTCCCTCCTCTCTCCTCATCTTCAACGGTTACCTCAAGTTCATGCAGCACCTCAGGGGTTCAGCCCTCGATGCCAACAGACGACTATTCGGAGGAGTCTGACACGGATCTTAGCCAAAAGTCAGATGGACCGGCGAGCCCGGCGGAGGGGCCCCAGGACCCCGGCTGCCCTAAGGACAGTGGTCTAGCTAGCATAGGAATGGACACCTTCAGATTGTAAGCTTTGAAGATGAACAATGAAAAATGAATTTAAATAAAAAAAAAAAAAGTTAATAACAAACCAATTTCAAAAATAGACTAACTGCAATTCCAAAGCTTCTAACCAAAAAAAAAAAAAAAGAAAAAAGAAAAAAAGAAAAA
>VZTZ01010973.1:59904-73835 GCA_013400955.1 Drymodes brunneopygia | reverse complement strand
ATTTCAGTGCGAGGTTGCCTCCTCCTCCTGTTGCAGTCCGGCTGCCTGGGGCGGTGCAGGGTCGGCAGCTCCGGCCTCGTGTCTGCAGTGTCCCGGTGCCTGTGGTGTCCCGGTGTCTGGGTGTCCCGGTGCTGCAGTGTCCCGGTGCCCGCGGTGTCCTGGTGCCCATGGTGTCCGGGTGTCCCGGTGCCTGCAGTGCCGTGTCCCGGTGCCGCGGGAGCGATGCCAGCGCCAAAGCCCCGCGCTGCCCCCGGCCCACGCGTGGCCTTTCCAGCAAGCAGCAGAGCAGGGCCACGCTGGGCATGAGGAAAACACTTCAAACTTAGCATTAGGCAGGTTTCAGTTTTATTTTTAATAAAAAGCTTTTTTAAGTGGTGAAGATGGCCAAAGTTTCATACAATTGAGAATAAAGAGAAGCGTCAGGCGTGTGCGGGGCCACCTGGGGCTGGTGGGGGACAAGGTGGGTGGACACAGCCAGCACACTCACCAAAATATATTTTGCTTTAAAAAAAAATAAAAGCTTTTAAATAGAATCAGAAGTTGGGTTGGTTGGTTGGTTGGTTGGTTGGTTGGTTGGTTGGCTGGTTGGTTGGTCGGTCGGTTGGTTGTTGGTTGGTTGGTCGGTTGGTTGGCACTGATACTGCCCACTGTGAAACAAAACTTTGACTATTTTTTTGTTTTTATTTGGGGGGGGGCGAGTTTGGGTAGAACAGAAAGCATAAATGAGGTGAAGAGGGTTATGAACAGCCTTTGCAATGTACAAAAACTAGAGCAAGTGAAACCAAAAATGATGTTCTTGGTGTTTTTCTATACTGTAGTCTTGTTAGCTTTTTTGTTACTGTAACAATGCTGATCTCGAACTGTACCAAAATACATGAGACTGACAGAAACAAACCACATGGAACTTTCAAAACTTTAAAAAACTTGTCACAAAAGACTTTGTTGTCATAGTTGAGTTGACTGTAGATGGTAATTGAATATACTCCTTTGGAACTATTTCATCACGTATGTTTCCTGCTCATTGTGATACATTAAAAAAAAATGAGCAAAAGCTCTCGTCTCGATGTCCCGCGTGTGCGGTGCCGGGTCCGTGTCGGGTGGGTGTGTGCCACGTGGCGTGGGGTGGCACGGCCTGGCCCAGCAGGGCACAGCACTGCCCCAGCGCCGGCCACCCGGGCAGCCCCGAGCCCGCACGCCGAGCCCCCGAGCACTGCTGGGTGCTGCTGCCTGCGCTCACACCCGCGGTGTCCTGTCACACCCACAGTGTCCAGTGTCACACCTGCAATGTCCTGTCACACCCACAGTGTCCAGTGTCACACCCGCAGTGTCCAGTGTCACACCCACGTCCCTCCCAGCAGTGCCCGGGCTGGTGCTGGGAGCTCCCGTAATGAGCCAAGCAGCGCCGTCCATTCTTCAGCCTTGGGATGCTTCGTCTGTGAAAAGGATACTATTTTAATGAATAATATTAATTTTACTAAGTGATTGGAGAAGGATTCTGGCCATGGTGATGTAGTGAGTGGTTCAAGGGAAAGTGCAATGCCTTGATGGTCATCCTGAAACCTGTGAACTAAAAAAAACCGCATCTGTTTCTGCTGATTAATCAAAAGAAGATGCAGGTAAGGAGGTAAGTGGCAGCTCACTGTGCTCCCTCTGCAGCAGGGAGGGAGCCCAAAGGAACTGCTGAGTGTTCACTACACAATTCTCTTGCCAAAAATTGCCCCTTGCAGCAGAAAAGGCTTGAAATTCACTAATAGGGACCACATCCAAAAGGAGTCACAGGGGCCACAGCTCATCTCTAATTTATAACTGCAGTGATAAATAATTTACACCCACCGCTGCAGGTGGGGCAAGCATCTGCCAGTGTGGGTGTCCTTGGTGCAGTTCTGGGACAGTGAGGGGCTTCCTCCCCCTCCCCGGGAGAAGGGCTGAGCTCCGTGGTCTCCAGCAGAGCAGAGGGCACAGGGAGGAAATCCAGCAGCTCCCAGGGGTGTGGAGCATTCTTTGGGTAACATTCAGACTGACTTGGGCTCCACAGGCCCTGAATTACAAAGTAAAGTGTATCAAAATCACCACGGCCCCCATGATTCTGGATGCTGTGGTGTATCTGCCCCAGTCCCTGCCCCAGGAGCAGCCTCAAAAGGCCCCATTGGCACCCAGGGTGGTGAGGCAGGTGAGGCACCTGCACACACTGCAGCTCTTAAACTCTCAGGACTCTCAAAATTCACTTCTGGGCAGGCTGCCCGGTCCTGTCCCTGGCTTGGGCACTGTTCTGGCCTGAGCCTGAGCAGACAGGGATCTGGATTGTCTCTCAGCTGGCTAGGGTTTTATTAATAGGAAAACTCCATCCTGCCTTTGTAACAGGCAGACAGGAGTGTGGCAGTGACAGGGTCGCCGATGTGACTCTCCTGCTGCTGGTGTTTGCACTGCACTGCATTAACATCTCTGTTGTTCCTAGACCAGCCGTTCTGTAAGTTTATTATATAACGTTGCTATTTATTCCTGGGTTGAATTCCACTGTAAAACAGCCACGCTTGAGGAAGTGCCTCGTTATGTGCAGGAAGGTGTAAATGGCCTCGAGTAGCTGCACAAGCTGCAAACTAAAAACCTCTGCGCAGCATCCTGCACAGAGCAGCCCATCCATGGGAATTGTGCAAACCTCTGACAGGAATAAAAAGGTTTTTCCATTCTGTGATTCTGGTAAGAGAAGGCTGGGAGTGATTTTTAATGACCTTTCATTGCCATCACCTCAAAGAGATTCAGCTCTCACTAGTGCACTTTTACAGGCCAGAAAAATGCATATTTATACACCCACAGCAGGACCTCCCTGGCCGATGGATTTGGAGCTGCATTTCCAGCTGGAGGGGCCCGGCAGACCCCTGGGAACTCATCCCCGGCACAGAGCGGCGGCTGCAGTGACACCACTCCTGTCACCAGGTCCCTGCTGGCCCAGGCAGGGCCCCGTGCTCACACCTTGGCTGGATGACGCTGGAAGGCTGCTGAGACATCCCTGACACGGACGGATGTGCTGGGAAACCGCCACCGGGCCGGGCTGTGCCAGCAGTGGTGAAGGGTTAACTCCACGAGCGCTTAAACTCCAGCGTGGAGCTGGTTCTCTGTTCCAGGCTCGTTAACAAGGTACACCTGATGATCTAAAGCACTAGAGAGTCATTTTAATTAACGCTCTGCCAGAGGGGATGTGGTGAAGACACTGATTTCACTCCAATGACTTTCTATTTTGGTGTTTTGTGGAATCAGTGTGTTGGTGCCCGGGCTGGTGTGAGCTCACCCAGCGCTGCTGCAGGGGCACAGCCACTGCTCGGCTCCCCAGGGCAGGTCAGTCCTGGGCTGTTGGCACCTTCCCTGAGCCGAGGTCACAACCCCTCGGCAGGGCCGTGTGGGGCTGGCTCTGGTGGCTTGTCCCCAGCAGCACCCAGCTGGTCACCCCCGACCCAGCAGCGGGGCACAGGTGGCAGTGGGACAGCAGCACCAGAGAAACGAGGGACAGCCCACGGGGCCACAGGGCAGGGACACCGGGCTGTGCCCACTGTCCCATCCCAAGGGATGGCGCCTGCCTGAGCTGGGAAGGAGCCACAGCCAAAGGATCTCCAGGTCTCCCACGGCCTCTGCGGTGACAGAGGAGAGACTTCCCACTGCCCCAGAGGACAGACAGCAGTACCTATAAATGGTATTGTGCTCTTGGTTAGATGGGAGCATGATGTTACTTAATTAATGTTTTAATACCCTAGGCATCTTCTGTGCCGTATAATTCATATCGATTTGGCTGTGAGCATGTTCTGTTAAAAAGACTCTCTTTCCTAAGCAAACTTTCAATTATATTGAATTGTCACAGCGAAAAAGGGTCTTTTCTCAGCATGGGGGAGGGGATTCTCAGCCAGACTGCTGCTGGCCGGGCAGGGTACACACGTGCACACACAGGGACATGCACATGCACACTGCATGCATGCACAGGGGCATGCACATGCACACTGCATGCATGCACAGGGGCATGGACACTGCATGCACACACACGGGGCATGCACATGCACACTGCATGCATGCACAGGGGCATGCACACTGCACATACACAGGGGCATGCACACGCACACTGCATGCACACTGCACACGTGCACACACAGAGACATGCACATGCACACAGGGGCATGCACACTGCACACTGCATGCACACACACAGGGGCATGCACAGTGCACATGCACACGTGCACACACAGGGACATGCACATGCACACTGCATGCATGCACACATGAGCACAGTGCTCCCACCCTCCTGGCCCAGTGCTCCCACCCTCCCTGAGCCCCTGGTGCCCCCCCAGCACAGCTCGTGGCTGCAGCAGTGGGTCAGTGGGACTGGCCCCTACCACAGCCAAGGCACAGAGCTGGGCACACTGGGAGGGCAAGGAAGGTCAGTGCCAAATCAGAATTGTCAGAAAATTATCGGGGCAGAGAGAAGACAAAGCCTCTTTTCCCCCACAGTCAGGTTGATGTGTGTGGGGAATACTCAGTGTTTTGGCAAAGAATTGCCAGGTTTTTTTAAGCAGCAAATCCGTGTTCATTGTGTGACATCGTGTCCCTCCTGCTCCAGCAGCACCATGATCAGCACACACAGGGGGGGAGAGGGACATGGGCCATGGCCAGCCCCACCATGTGTCCCCCAGCCCTGCCATGCCCCAGTGAGCTGGAAGGGGTTCCCTGTGTGTCCATGGCCGGGGAGTGCCCAGAAGACAAACACAGAACTGAGATCATGGATTGCCTTGTCCTGTTCTTGCCGGGCTTTGTGAGGCTGGGACTTGGTTCTGGGAGGACACCTGCAAAGGTCCTCTGTGCCAGGGCAGGTTCACTGTGGCACAGAAAGGTCTCTGGCACACACCAGCGGGTTCCCCTGACACTTCAGGGCCTTCCTGCCGGGAGGGCACAAGGCAAAGCAGCTCTCGGTGCTCTGCCCACAGGAAGATGCTCCCAGGAACTCCCCATCTCACAGAGGCGGAGGCAAGATGGAAATCTGTGTCCCCACCCTTCTGCCAGCACACTCTGGCAGCCCAGGTTCTGGCTCTGTCACCCTCTCCCGCCGTGGGGCTGTGGGGAGGGCGTGGAGTGAGTGCAGGCAAAACAAGGCTGGCGGTTCTCTGCAGCGATGCCTCAGCCCCTGTGGGACGGGCTCAGCTCAGCTCACCCTGCCCGGGGCCCAGCAGCGCCCGGGGAGCACCGCAGGGAGGTGTGGGCAGCATTTTTAAGGATACGTGTTTGCTCTCAGCAACAGAAGAGCACCTTGGCATTCTGGAAGGATAAAAGAAGCAGAGCCACGGTGTGTCAGCTCAGCCTTGTGTGTTGTGGCAGCATGGAGCTGCCAGCTCTGTCACAGTCCCTGCCATGATGCTGAGGGCCACCCCTTGTCCCCCAGCCCCGCTGAGCCTGTCATCCCCACAACATGGGGGAAAGAAGGCTGCTCCCCCACAGGCTGTCCTCTAACAGGGAGGCCTTATCAAGGATTTCTTTCCTTTTTTTTTTTTTTTAATAATGAGGCAAAGATAAAAATTCTGTATTTTCATTACTACCCATTTTCACAGCCCGCTGAACAAAAACACAAAGCGCTTCTCCTGCTGCCCCTTGCTCCCCAGCCCTGCCTCTTTCTCCCATGGAGTTCAATTAAAGAAAGGCGAAAATTGAAGCTGTTTTACGCAAGGCGATTGCAACATGCATATTTGATTTTTATGATGGATCTAAATTGCTGAATAAGGCCGTGGAACAAAGGGAGACTGCGGCTTCCTGCCCATCACAGCCAGGCAGCCACTGCAGAACAAAAGCGCCAGCCATTAGGAGCTCAGCGGGGAGATACATTATATAAATGACTTTGTTTCTCTGCCCCTTCCCCCCCATGGGGGCTCGGACGGGGCTGGGGCTGCTGATTCCACATCCCGGTGAGCGCCGGCTGCGGGCGTGGAGGCGCAGGACGGAGGCGGTGAGCTGAGCCCTGGGTCAGCGACACGGGCTTGGGCACAGCCTGAGCCCCTGGCTCCTGCCGCTGGCATCCCACCGTGGTGGCCCTGGTGTGGCAGCAGTGTCCCTCAGGCATTTGGTGACACGCCCTTTAACAGCACCTTTTGTAGCCCAGGCTGCAGAGTGGCACTCGGGAGCTGGGGCAGCAGCAGCACCGTGAGAACACCTGGGAAAGGCCAGTCCGGAGCGCCCCGATGGCCCCAGCGATGTCCTTGCAGCCCGGAGCGGGCCCCAGTGACCACCGAGCCGGGGAGCTGGGGCTCGGCACCCACGGGGGTCCGGGGGATCTGCACCCACGGAGAGCTGGGACTCGGCATCCACGGGGAGCTGGGGATCCCTCTCTGCAGAACTCACTCTTCGTGTGTAGGGAAAGGTGTTTTCTGGGCATGTTTCAGGCAGAAGATCTGCAAGTCCTCAGTCTAAGGCGGAAGGTGTTTGACAAGGGCAGAGTCTGGTTAGGATCAGACTGGGTCGGCAGAGGGTTTCCCCCTGGTTCCTTGGAGGTGCTGCAGGGGAGAGCTGGGCTGTGCCCCGCAGCGTTGCTGGACAGATGGACACTGTGTCCCAGCCGGTCACGCTTTGGTGGGCCGGGGACAGCCCTGCCCGAGTGGTGACCATTGCCGAGGTGTCCCCGTGTCCTGGCACAGCCCCCAGCTGCCACAGCGATGCCACGGCAGCACAGCGGGCTCCTGCTGCCTGTCCCACCCCAGGGATCCCGGGGTGCCCCGGAGGGGTCCCGGCCCCGCCCGCGTGTCACGGACAGCGGTCAAGCCAAGGTGGACGCGAGGGGACACAGCGGATCTGTCCCCGAGCCCGGGGAGCCCCGCGGCGCCTGGCCCGGCGTGCCGGTGTCCCGGAGGGCTCAGGGACAGCGCTGTCCCCGTGCAGGGGCCGGGCCTGGGGCTGGCCTGGGGCTGGCCTGGCCCTCGTCCGGCCGCTTGAGCCGCTGTCGCCGTGCTGGGCAGAGCTTGCGCTCATCCTCTCCCGCTGCAGACGGGACAAATGGAGAAAAACAACCAGGCAGGCTGAACACGCGCTTCCCCTCCCTCCTGCATCCCCCAGGTCCTCTGCCCAGCATCTCCCCCTCTGCGCTGCACCGCGGAATTGCATCCTTCAGAAACTGTGTCCTGATGGGCCTCCCCCGCACCTTCCCTGGGCTTCGGAGGGCAGGAGGAAGGTGGCACACGCCACCGTGCCCGTGGCGATGGCCATGCCAGGCAGCCTGTGCTCTAGGGGAGCAGTGGGCATTGAGAGACCACCACAGTCCCGTGTCCACCCACCCCAGTACCCCTCAACACCAGCTGCTCCCAGTGAAGAAGTTGGAGGGGACTGTGCCAAGATTTTTCTGGGAGAGCCTTGGCAAGACCCACAGCAAGGAAAAAGGGCACCTGGGTGAGATGCCCCGGGTGGAATCCTGGGCTGGCTCGGGAGGAGGTGGGAACCAGACAGGTGCAGCTGCAGAAAAAGACTGGGAAAAGGTGGGAGTGGCCCAAAAACTGACAAGGATGTGTTCAGCTCTTTAAAGTTTGATTTCCATGACCTTTTTGCTGCTGGTTACTGCTCCCCTGGTGCCACTCCCAGCACTGACTGGGGCAGGTTGTGTTTTCCCTGCTAGGGAGCTAAACTGAGATGCTGTGTGTAAGAAATGGGAAGTGACAAGATATGACCGAAGCATTGGAAATCAATCCAAACTAAATGTGCTTCTTAACTATAAGTGAACAGTTGAAAACAATCCTCTTTTATAGCCATGGAGATAAATACTCTGTTTTTATTAGGAAAAAATTGCTTTGGACTGAATAAAGTCGTTTGATTAACAAGTCAAAGCAGATGGTTTATTGATGTTTCAAAAAGGAGTTTACAAGGTCTAGTGAAAAAAGAGCCCCAGCTCTGAATTAACAAATTGCCCGGGTATGTGGGACATTGACAGTTCACTGCTAATAGATTTATGAGCTGCTGCTGGGTGTTTTGTCCCCATTTGGTTTATTATGATAAAATATTGGGGCAGGGGTAACCTATAGCCTCCCTGCAATATACTGTATCGACCCCTGACCCTGGGAGCCTGACAGCAAACCTATATATTAGGTTCTTAATTTGTCTTAATCTAACAGGATCGGTCTCTGTGCAGTAATTATTTTCCACAGGCAATGGTGTGGGTGTGTGTGAGCACGGCAGGTGAAGGTGGATCACTGTCAATTGCACTGGACACACAGTTCAGTGGCTGAGGGCTGGAGAGGCAGGAGCATCAGTGCCCCATGACACAGAACATGACCTTGAGAAACAACAAAATGCCCAGGGGCTGTAAATTACCCCCATAAACCAATTACCAAGGAGGCCCTGGCAGCATCCTGGAATACGCAGTGGTCGTGGCTGGCAAGGTGGGGACTTGAACAAATGGGGCCACAGAGCTGAGCTGAGCTGAGCTGAGCTGAGCTGTGCTGAGCTGGGACTGGGCAACCCTTGCTGTGTGTATGGACTGGGGAATGAGAGGCAGGGCTGTGGAAAGGGACACGGGGTCCTGGTTAATGGCAAGTTGCATGCGAGTCAGCAATGCCCTGGCAACCAGGGCCACTTGCATCCTGGGGGAACATCAGGCCCAGCATTGCTGGCCAGGTGAAGAAGGGGATTGTCCAGCTCTGCTCTGCACTGCTGTGGCCTCAGCTCCTGGGGGCAGTTTTGGGCACAGGAATATAAGAAGAAGATAAAGCTCTAAGTGTCCACAGCGGGGGCCATCAGGATGATGAGGGGTCTGGTGGGGAAGCCCTACAAGGAGCAGCTGAGGTCACTTGGTTTATTCAGCCTGAAGAAGAGGAGACTGAGGGGAGACCTCACAACAAGCTACAACTTCCCTGTGAGGTGACACAGAGGTGCAGGCTCTGCTCTCTCCTGACCAGTGATAGGGCCTGAGGAATGGCTGGAGCTGTGTCAGGGGAGGTTTAGGCTGAACATTAGGAAAAGGTTCTTCACCCAGAGGGTGATTGGGTGCTGGAACAGGCTCCCCAGGGCAGTACCAAGGCTGCCAGAGCTCAAGGAGTGTTTGGACAATGCTCTCAGACACGTGGTGTGATTCCTGGGGTGTCCTGTGCAGGGCCAGGTGTTGGACTCGATAATCCTAGCTGGTCCCTTTCAACTCAGCATATTCCAGGATTCCTGCTCTCCGTTCGTGTGTCAGCTCACACAGGGCAGCTCTGATGCCTGAGTGCACTCACCCACCGGGCCTGCCACGGNCGGCAGTGTCTGCGCACAGCCGAGGATAACGCAGTGATGAATGGGGGACAAATGTGTCTTTTATTGCTTCCAGAGCGCACAGGCGTTCTCTCTCTCTTTTATAGGGGCTGTTGGGCCACTGGAAATAGGAACTCGTATGATTTGTTCTGCAGCCGTTTCCCTTTCTCTTCTGTAATAGGATCTGCAGGAATCATTTAAACAGCTGAAGGCAATTTAGTGTCTTCTTTACCTTTCTCCCCACAATTCCTATGAGTTCACCCAGTACCCTCCTGATGAACTAATACTACTGTAAAATATTATTTACAGGCGTTATTCCTCTAATTAATTGTCTGCAGCCTTATTTACCAGGTTCTGGATTAACTCTGAGACCAGTGACTATCCAGAGCTGCTGTTTGCTCCAGCGCTGTCTTTCTTTTGCTCTGTTTATCTTTTCTTTGTAGAAGAGTGGCTCCATTATATACAAACTGTCCTGAGGCTTAGCAGATATTCCAGGGAATCACAGGACTGTATCTCATCTTCTCCAGTAATTAGTTACTCTCTCACATCTCAGAGGAATCACAGCAAACCTTCTTCCACATGCCATTGCTCCCCATAAAGCAGAAGGAAATTGAAAGGATCACATTAATATTTGAATAGTTGACATTACAATTTTAATCTCACCCCAAATACAAGAGCACTGGAGGGGGGACCTTCTCACTCTCTACAACTACCTGATAGGAGGTGGGAGCCAGGTGGGGGTCAGTCTCTTCTCCCAGGTAACAAGTGATAGGATGAAAGGAAATGGCCTCAAGTTTAGCCAGGGGAGGTTTGGTTGGATATTAGGGAAAAATTTTCATGGAAAGGGCTGGCATAGGCTGCCCAGGGAAGCCATAAAATCACCTTCCCTGGAAGGGTTCAAAAAATGTGGATGTGGCACCTGTGGTGAACACAGTGGCGGTGCTTTGCTGAAGGTTGGACTTTGTGATCTTGCAGGTCTTTTCCAACCACAACAATTGTGTGATTCTCAGCTGCCACAGCTGTGAGCACAGGGGCTACACACAGGCTCCAGCTGTGACCTCTCAGGGGCTGCTCAGCCCCGGCACATCTGGGGCAGTGAAGGCCCACGAGGTGCCCCCAAGGGAGCAGCCCAGCCCCGGTGTTTGACCTCTCCAGTGTTCACAGCAGCTGGGTGTCCTCTGTCCCTGCTGTCCCAGACGCAGGTGCCACCGTGGCTGCTCCCGTGGCTGCTCCCGTGCCTGCTCCTGTGCCTGCTCCTGTGCCTGTGCCTGCTCCTCTGCCTGTCCCTGCTCCTGTGCCTGCTCCTGTGCCTGTGCCTGCTCCTCTGCCTGTCCCTGCTCCTGTGCCTGCTCCTGTGCCTGTGCCTGCTCCTCTGCCTGTCCCTGCTCCTGTGCCTGCTCCTGTGCCTGTGCCTGCTCCTCTGCCTGTCCCTGCTCCTGTGCCTGCTCCTGTGCCTGTGCCTGCTCCTCTGCCTGTCCCTGCTCCTGTGCCTGCTCCTGTGCCTGTGCCTGCTCCTCTGCCTGTCCCTGCTCCTGTGCCTGCTCCTGTGCCTGTGCCTGCTCCTCTGCCTGTCCCTGCTCCTGTGCCTGCTCCTGTGCCTGTGCCTGCTCCTCTGCCTGTCCCTGCTCCTGTGCCTGCTCCTGTGCCTGTGCCTGCTCCTCTGCCTGTCCCTGCTCCTGTGCCTGCTCCTGTGCCTGTGCCTGCTCCTCTGCCTGTCCCTGCTCCTGTGCCTGCTCCTGTGCCTGTGCCTGCTCCTCTGCCTGTCCCTGCTCCTGTGCCTGCTCCTGTGCCTGTGCCTGCTCCTCTGCCTGTCCCTGCTCCTGTGCCTGCTCCTGTGCCTGTGCCTGCTCCTCTGCCTGTCCCTGCTCCTGTGCCTGCTCCTGTGCCTGTGCCTGCTCCTCTGCCTGTCCCTGCTCCTGTGCCTGCTCCTGTGCCTGTGCCTGCTCCTCTGCCTGTCCCTGCTCCTGTGCCTGCTCCTGTGCCTGTGCCTGCTCCTCTGCCTGTCCCTGCTCCTGTGCCTGCTCCTGTGCCTGTGCCTGCTCCTCTGCCTGTCCCTGCTCCTGTGCCTGCTCCTGTGCCTGTGCCTGCTCCTCTGCCTGTCCCTGCTCCTGTGCCTGCTCCTGTGCCTGTGCCTGCTCCTCTGCCTGTCCCTGCTCCTGTGCCTGCTCCTGTGCCTGTGCCTGCTCCTCTGCCTGTCCCTGCTCCTGTGCCTGCTCCTGTGCCTGTGCCTGCTCCTCTGCCTGTCCCTGCTCCTGTGCCTGCTCCTGTGGCTGCTCCCGTGTTCTCCTGTGCCTGCTGGGCTCAGCCCTGCTTTCAGCAGTGGGAAAGGCTCTGCCAGCCCAGGAGCAGGGGTAGCTCTGCTGCTGGAGCTGCTGTTGGAGGGATCAGGTTTGGGAAGGGTTCCCAGCACACGCTTGGGTGCAGCCCTGGGGCTGTGCTGAGCCCTTGTGCCTCCCTCCTGGGCAGGGCTGGTGTGCCTCTCCTGGCCTGCCAGCCCTGCTCGAGGCCAGGGCAGCTGCTCTGTGTCACACAGCAGGATGGCTGTGCCTGCTGAGGGGACACGGTGGCAGTGAGCCATGCAGCTCCTGGCCCAGGGCCAGCAGCGATGTCACTGGTGGCTGAGGGCACACGGCTTTGTCACACAGCTCCCTGTGCCACCAAAGGGCTCTTCCAGAGGAGTCCCTGGCAGGCTGCTGCAGGCACAGCCCCTGCTGACAACTTGTTGGATGACTTTCTCCAGGAAAGACAGTTTTTATGCATTGTTCTGGCATCCTGCCACCTCTCCTTGGTTGGGGTGTATTTTATCACCACTGCCAAGACAGTGGGTCTAGGAGGATGGGACAGGAATGCTTCCCTCAATTCACTGACTGGAGCAAATCACTTGCTAGGAAGCAATTTCAGTTTCAGGCCCTGGCTCGATTCCAAATTAGGATGGCTCTTTTAGTCTATTAGTCACAATAAAATAAACTCAGAGTTGGCCTCTAAAAGACCCCTCACAGCCCTGCTAGGACACCAGGGTTTGACACCAGCAGAGTGGAACAGGGCATGCCTGTGTGCATTCCTGCAGACCAGAGCAATTCACGTGTCCCTGAAAGAGAAAGAAAAGGATCTTCCCCAACAGAGGCATCAGCTACACCTACCAGCAGCAAATGTCCCCAGCCGTAACATCAGTAAAAAGTCCCAATTTCATACACCCATGAGTGGTGAATCAAAGCCAAATTACATAAAAGCACAAATTGGTCTGGATTACTGCTGCTCCTAATTTCAAATTTTTGACCTGTGTGCATTTCAGCTGAAGGAATGAAAAACGTTTCAAATGTATTTTCTAAAATAGGAAAATTTCTGGTTTGAAAATTATTACAAAGTTATGAGTGATGGGGAGAGAGTTGTAGTGGAAATTCTGAGGAAATATGGTTGTAATGTGCCTAGCAGTGACGTTCACTGGGCTCTGACCCCCACAAAACTCTGCCATTTTTGCTGTTTCCCTGGATTTCATGAATTTAAATGGTATCTTGTTTTGGAAAAAGAAGCTGGAACTTGACTTCCACTCCCAACACCATCCCACAGTTACCCCATTCATGCCATCTGGTATTTGATCAATATACATGGCTGCAGGAGTATTTTACATTTGAGCTCTGTTACATTTTTCATGTGATGGTCCATTGCACCTGGGGCTTGGCCTTATGCTGAGCTAGACAAAAACAAATTAGAAGTTTCTTCTGTAGTATGCACTGCCTTGTTATTTCTGTAGCATCTCCTACGCCCGAGGCGAGCAGGATTAGTGGAGGATTACTGTGCATGCGCGCATAGCTTAGAAAGCTGCTTTGATTACAAAGCCCAAAAAAAGGATATTAAATTTTTATTACAAAAATATTTGGTTTACTTCATTCCTCTTCTAACAGCAGCAAAAGTTCCAAGCATTCTCTCACTCTGTGGTCACACTCCAGTTCCAAGCAGGGGGAGGAAGTGAATTTCTAGTGTTGTTTTCCTCTCAGAGAGCACAGCCTGGAGCTTTGCCTCACGCTGTTTCCTGGGTCAGCCCCCGTGAGCAGGGCCTGGACAAGCTGAGCTCCAGCCATCCTGCCAGCAAGCAGTGAGGGCTGGGAGGAACCCTAACTCTCTTGGCATTATTTACGTCCCTAGGGTTTCAGTGAGCTCAACTCCCTGCTTTTCCACCAAGCATTGGAACTGCTGGGCAGTTCCTTGCTCCTATGATTTATCATTTGCCTGTGCATTTTTTTCTTTTTTTGCCTTAGTAATTGGGTTTCTATATGGTCTCACGAACAAATGTCTGAGTCATGTGAAACTTGGCTTATGAAGCTGTGCTAATGACAGCTTTTTTACCCACCCGTCCATTTCCCAAAGTGGCTGCTTCCCTTACACGGGACAGCAAACCCGGTCCAGCATCTCCTGGGTTTGGAGACTTTCCCTACGTCGAATCAGATCTGTGTGTGGCTCAGAGGCAGCAGCAGCTCCTTCATCGGCTTCTGACACACATCAATCAGGGTCCGGTCCCGGCGGCTCTGACGGGGTCACAGCCGCGGCGAGGGGGTGGCAGCAGGGCCTGGGGACAGCGCAGGACCTGAGATCCCCAAACCACCGCGCTCTCCCCGCCTGGGCTCCGTGCCTGACAGAGGGCAGGAGGTTTGTGCGGGGGATGGATGGGGCAGGGCTGGATGGGGCAGGGCTGGATGGGG